>CM029023.1:43337955-43647955 GCA_016801055.1 Panax notoginseng
TTTTATCAGTTTAACACTGTTGAAGGCTAACAATAATTTATTCTGCATTATCTTAGTCATAATATTTCTTACTGGGCTAGTTGAGCTCACCCTTTGCTTTCATTGTTCTCTTCAGGAAATGAGAATAGAGCTGGGACTAGTCGGGGAACGGAGTGACGGTCCAGATGTTTGCATTAGTAGTCCTCACTATTCTGTGAAATAGTGTGATAATAAATGTAATGAGGACTTATTTTGAGTTTGAATACTGTCTAGAAGACAATATTTGTATTAAAACTCACAGCTTATGTTGTGTCGTACTCTACACGACACTTAAACAGTTGTATAAATTAAGTTGTATTTGTATTATGTACTATGTATTTGGCGACTCAGAATGGGTGATGTATACCTATTTTGGGGTTGTCACATTCAACCTTGCGGTTTACAGGCACATGCTTTAACTAACCAAGTCACCCTAACCATAACCTCCCCATTGCCCAAACATTGTTGTTCATTATATACCACCCCAAAGGGCCCAAACCTTACCAAATCACCCAGCAAATATTCAACCATCCAATACCCACCCCAAAACCAAGAGTAACCAGCTAAAAATATCAGCCAAATACAGGATATTCAAATTTAAAAATAAAAAGTCAAGACCCAAAAAGAAAAGAGCAAAAATAGAGAGAAATCTCACTCATGTTCTCTATTAGCTTTGAAACTCCAGACTCCAGTAATGCAACTTGACTATAAATTTATGCATGATGCGAGAAAATTAGAGGTTTTTATCTTCCATCCAGTTATTATTAAAGATTCTAGAGAGAGTTGGTGATGTGGCTTGTAGAGGTGCCTTGCCTCATGAGTTGTCTAATTTTATGAAGTTTTTTATGTATCTATGTTGAGGCAGCATGTGTTAGATCCAATCGCTATCCGGATCATGGAACCAATAGGGGAACACGTTAAGCAGGTTAAAACGTACGCTAGGATAGCTTCATATGAATGCTTATACTAAAGAATTCTCATAGAAATTAAATATAATGAAGGAAGCTAAATCTCATAAAAGATTTTTAGTTGCATCAACTTGTTGACTGTTCTAGAAATAATTTAGTACAAATGTGATGTTTGAGCATCAAATAGTAAGTTAGAATATTGAAATTTCAGAAATTAGAGGTAGAAACAAAATATAAGAGGATAGACTAAATTTCAAATTTCAGAATGTAAGAGTACAAAATTTGAGAGAGCAAATACTAATACGCAGTTCACTAGGTCAGTAAAAGTATTTAGTACTTTGGCTTGATCCAATTAAACTATGAGCCTTTGTAGAGTAGAAATTTGACTTATGTTAATCATTCAAGCTATACAGATAGAAAATGACAAATTTTAAACAAAATAACTATAAATTAAATTAATGTCCTAACTAAATTAAATTCATTAAAATTTGAAATCTTATCAAATCGCACGATTAATTGTATGAATTTTTTGAAACATAATCAATGTTCTAAAAATTGCTAGGAAAACCTAAGCGGCAGAAGGGGCAACTAGTCTTCGCGTTTTCTAGGGGATCTCATTTATTTATTTATCTATTGTATATAATTGTTAAACTATACAAAGCATGTAATAAATGTAAAATTTAAAATATATATATATATATATATATATATATATATATATATATATATATATATATAACATGAACATTACCAAAAATACAATCTTTTACGGCTTAACAAATTCATTCCAAGTATTGTTGAGATTCAAAGCCTTTATTAAATTGATTCGGTAGACGTCTGACCACAGGGATTAAGCAGATCTAAACAGGGATTTTTAGAACACTGAATATAATAACGGTAAAACCAATTAAAATATAAACTATTATCAATGTCGTTCGTGCTTAGCACGGGGTTGTTGAGCTTGTTCCTTCCAATAATTCATTCACTCCATCTATTCTTTATTTTCTGTTTAATCTCATCGACTTGATTACAATATCTTTTGACAGTCCTAATCAAGGGAAAATGGGACACTAGATGAAATTTGTTCATGCTAAAATAGAAGTCTATTCATACCTCTATAAATTTTCATATAGAACCCATATGAAAACTTAACTGAATGTTAGTGAAATATAAGTTCTACTTCTGTAGGACTGAAACAATGAGTCAGAGTATTAAGCTAATTTCAAATCTATTTATATAGTTATTTTATAAATGACTGCTATTGTAAGAAATTTAAGTAGCGGTGCTTAGGTCAAGCTTTATGATAAGAAAGCAAAGGAAACTTTTAAATATCTACGCCCACTAGTGAATCTACACCCAATAGTGAATATAGAATATGGAAGTACTATCTAACCTTGTCTAGCCAAATCCTTTCTAATTCACTACAAAACATTACATAGAAGACTCTGATCGTAGATTTGAATTTGATTAATATATTTACATTGTAGCGAAAATTTTAATTTACATACTTAGATTATAGTATGATATAATGTTCAAACGTAATATATACTATTTCAAATAGGAAAGAGGACAGGGTATGGAATGGTCAGTGTTTGTGGAAGTAGCTACCCTTTTGACTTTTCATGGATGTTCATAGGTCTAAGAATTATTGAAGCAAGGGCTAACGTAAAGTAGTCGGAATAAATTGATAGATGTCTTTAGCTATTTGATTAATAAAGGCGAATTTTTCGATACTTATTTTAATATGTTAACATAAAGGTGATATAGACATAAGCATGCAAAAGGAATACAACAATTTGGAACAGCCTCGCCTTAATAATTGATCAGCATTGAGGACATAAATCTTTTATTTAGACTTTGTCTAACAAAATTCAAAACTTTGGTGATGTCTGCATATTTTCCAACAGAAGCCAAAACTATATCAAAGGAAATAACAGTTTAATAAATAGAGGAATATACTCTCTTCTCTCTCTCTCTCTCATATAGAATTACTAGAATCCTCTTACTCATTTTTCCAAGTCTCATTAATAAGATAGAAGAGGTCAAGGGCTCTAACTTCTTGATTTTGTTAATGAAGCCAGTCCTGGAATATGCCAACTAACTTTCCTGCTGTGATGCCCATTTTCATTACTACATAACCTTCATTATGAACACTTCTTTTTATAAAAAGAACCAAAAGGCTCAAACATCATCAGCTCAAATCAGTTCTGTTCGTTTTCAAAACATTAAAACTTAACCCTTTTAGATGATACTATTTGTCTAACTATACAGATTGTATACTTCTAACAGCATATACTCCAATTAGACACATAATTTTACCTGGAAATCGATCGATAAGGTACACAAATGGAGGATAAGAATCAACTAGAGCACGTTACAGAAACCTCATTATCATTTTCCATAAAGTAAACATCACAATCAAATGTGTACATACTTTACTGTGTCATGATCAATAACAGCAAATATTTATGGTAGACTTCAGTCATATCGATGGAGGGCCCGTATAGAAAATGAACTACAGCAATAGACACCCCACACACACTAATATAGGTTATAAATGTTTGTTTGCAAAAATAATAGGTGGGATAGGACTATTTGTACTAATTTATTACCAATCTGGACTATTTCATCCCATGATTAATCTGTTATTTAATTCATGGACTAGTTTTAATAATTTCTAAGGTCATTTGATACCTAAAATGGGAATTCTATAATACCACCTTCCCACTTGGGATTATAATCTAGCCTTATAAATGATAAAACATAGTCCATGGGGTTAAATAAAGGACTAATTATGGGATAAAAAGTTCAAAGTAGTAATAAATAGAGTAAATAGTCCTATCACACTCATCAGTTTCCAAACATACATAGGCAAGAATCAAATTATACACAAAGCTGAGGCTTTCAGCAAAATGCATTTCCATCATAGTCTAATCCAAGCAAATACAGGACAAACAAAATCAAATTAACCAAATCCAGCATAAAAATATATATTAAAAAGATTAAAAGGAGCTTTAAAAAATCTTACCGAGAAGGAAAAAGAGAACTAAAGACATCAGAAAATCCACCTCCACAATATTTTCTGTACCAAAAGACAGTTCTTAAGTTTCTAACCCTTGTGCAATTCGTATGAGAAAAATTAAAACCAGAACAAAGTAAATCCTTTCAGTTTCGAAGTACCCAGAAAACGAAATTGGGTAAAAGCTGTGATTTTGGCTTTTATTGAAGTATTTTCAGGAGCTAGTCTAGCTCTTGAATGTCCAAACTCCAGAGTATCGCCAATGTTGACTTTTGGTCTTATTTATTGTTCTTGGTCTATCTGTGCGGTTCGTGCAGTTATCTGATTTTTACCCCATTTCCAGTTGGATTATTTAAATTTTGATTGCGGCATTTTAAAACTAGTGTCCTTATGGTAGGCTGAATTTGAATAAAATAAAAAATAATATATTTAATGACTATTTATGGATAAACCATTATGATTACATAAAAATTCATTTTATTTTTTTAATTTTATTTTATGTGAGAGGTAATAGAATGAAATTCGTTAGAATGGATGTTTGTAACAATTTTGTTATTTTATTACACTGTCCACCATTACCAACAATTAAATATAGACTTAAGAGATTTGAAAATCATCATATTCATTCTTTTATTTTATTATTTCAGTCCAAACTTAATACTGAAATGGAGTAGTAAAAAAATACTACTAGTCCCTCCATTTTCTTTTCTAAGCGTCTCTCACCATGTTTCTTTATTTTTTAAGGGAAAACGAAATAACGGAAATCTAAATTTTGAATGGAAAAGAAAAAAAATGAAAAACTAAAAGTTTTTTTTTACTGTGTCGCCCCCAAAATTAGGTATACATTACTCATCTTAGGTCGTCAGATACATGGTACAGAAATCAAATACATCTTACTAATACAACTGTCGTGTACAACACGACAAAACATAAACTGTGAGTTTGAATACAAATATTGTCTTCTAGAGAGTATCCAAACTCAAAAGAAGTCCTCATTACAATTATTATCACACTATTTCACAAAATAGTGAGGACTACTAATGCTATTCTCTGGACCATCACTCCGTTCTCCGACTCGTCCCAGCTATATTCTCATTTCCTGAAGAGAACAACGAAAGTAAAAAGGGTGAGCTCAACTAGCCCAGTAAGAAATATTATGACTAAGATAATGCAGAATAAATTATCATTAGTCTCCAACAATGTTAAACTGATAAAATATAATAGACATCAAGTTTAACTACAGCGGAACAAGAAATCCATTAAAAGAGTCAAGTAGAAAATAAAATCAACTATCTTTTATGATTTAAAAGGTTTTTCATGACTTTTATCGCTGAGACTCAGCTTAATAAATAATCCACATCATCGAATCACCCCTGCACTACGGCCAAGGATATTCTTTAGTATCACGACCGCAAATTATCTATGCACTACGGCTAAAGATAATCATGTTTTCATCAACGGTCCTGATCATGCCATAAAACAATTCATCTTTGCACTACGGCCAAAGAGAATCCATAGCCATAATCATACCAAAAACTGTCCATCAATGCACTACGGCAAATGAGAATTTTTACCACATCATTTGTAATATTACGGTCGTGATTACACCGAATAATCCCTGGTCATAATCATACCAAGTCCATCTATGCACTACAAGCCACAGATGAATTTCAACAAAATATAATCATGAGGATAATGACAATGATATACGAATTCAATAAAACAAGTTCAAGAATTAATTTATCCAGGAACTGATAACGTCCAAATTGTCAACATGATACTGCTTTGTGGAGTAAAATTCAAGAATGCTCAGAAAAATATTTCCATGAAAAGATACTGGATGAAGCGCAAATATAAAGGATATTCCACTAATTTTATGAAGTATAGAAGTCAAAACTTTAACCAACTAAGTATAATAAGGAATGGAATAACAAAAGAAATCACCAGGCATGCGATAGACCGCATAGGCAAGTTATTCCAACAGAATAATAAATAACGGAACCAGGTCCGACGTAAATCGCACAGACAGGATATTCCAACAGAATAGTAAAGACGGAACCAGGTCCGGCGTAGAACGCACAGACATGATATTCCACGGCGTAGAACGCACAGACAGGATGTTCCAACAGAATAATAAATAATGGAACCAGGTCCGGCGTAGAACGCACAGACAGGATGTTCCAGCAGAATAATAAGGAATGGAATAATAGAAGAATTTCACCAAGTATGCGGAACTTCGCATAAACATGTTATTCCAACATAATAACAAAGAATGGAACAACAGAAGTTCTCTTCATGAAGATGAAAGAAAGAAATAATATTTCCTACCTTTGAAAGAAACTGGATATAGGAGTAGTGAGGGAGCATACTTCTCTTCTTCTATAGATTTTCTCTCTATAGCTTCTCTCTATAATTTTTCTCTATAATAATGGCTCTAAAGCTTTAGTGAATTGGTGAAAAATGAAGGAAGAATGAGCTTCTATTTATAGGAAAACATAGTTTCGATAATTGCACGTTTTGGGGCTCGAAATATTATAGTACAATACCTCCAACTTTTCTTTCATTTTTAATTCAATCATCCAAGTATTATCAAACTTGCACCAACTCCCCTAATAGTAAATCATGTGAATCAATAGTAAAATCATGTGACTCAATAGTTCTAAACATGTGAAAAATTAATTACAATATAGTACCTCCCTCTATACCTCTATTTTTAACTTAGTCATGCAAGTATTATCAATCTTGCTCCAACTCCCCTAATAGTAACAAGAATGTGAGTCAATAGTATAACATGTGAATAAATAGTTATAATCATGTGAAATAATAGCAATCAATTACTCATTTATTCGGTTAAATACCCGATTGGTTAATATAACCTCCAGATATCAATTATTATTGAAATAAATGTCGATTTTCACTAACACAAACAATTCCAACATAATGAAACCATTTTTATCAAAAATATAAATTTTGAAATTTCAAAGTTTGACTTTTTTCTAAAAAGTCAACTGTTGACTTTTTGACCAAATAGTGAATTTCGAAAAATTTTGTGTTTATAGACTATTTTTACTAATTTCGACGTTCTGGACTCAAATATCACGTCTGCGTCTCCAAATTCAACTCCGAACAACATTCATCATTAATATTATAACTCATGAATAGTAACTCGTGAATAGTAACTCGTGAATAGTACTCCGACACAAAAAGTGTCCCAAATACCCGATTGAACAATACTGAGTGATTTCTCACATAACCATCAATAATCAATACCGTGTGCTACTATGCAACCACGTGTATTACTGTACTTTTAACATCGGGTGTTTCAACAGTTAACGGTAAAACTTCCGCCGTTATTTTCATAAAATATTTTTGTCGTTTTCTCAATCTGACAATAATTCCGTTGTGGGGTCCACCAATGATTATACCGTCGTACGGATATTTACCGACAAAAAAAATATTCCCCGAACAACTTGCATACTTTACAAAATTTATAAATACTACCCACAACTATAACATTATATCAAATCCATACCATAATATAAAAATAATAATAAAAATATTTCGAGAATATTAAATATTTATTCATAAAATCTGGGGTCTCACATTTACTGAGTAAATAAATATGAAAGAAAACTTATGCTTTACATTTTAAACACTATTTTATCTTTATATCGGAGAGTCTCTAAAGCGAACCTTAAAGAGCGAACCAAAGACGAACCGTCGTCTTTGGTGTCTATGGCGACGGTTCGACCCGTCGCCAAAGACTACATGGCTATGGCGACGGATCGAACCGTCGCCATAGACACTAAAGAGGACGGTTCGTCTTTGGTTCGCTCTTTAAGGTTCGCTTTAGAGACGGACCGATCTTTTAATTAGTTCTATTTTGTTTATATTGTAAAGAATATAATAGGAATTATAAAAAAAATCTCATGTTATTTGTTTTTCGTTTATTTTTTGACGAAAAGTTTTAACAAGAAAAGTGACCAAGCTTTTCATTCATTTCTTTTTTTTATTCATTTAAAAATTACAAAATTATTTCTATTAATTTAACACCATTAGGGAAAGATTGTTTTGTCATGTTAAATCTTTTATCTAATATGATGAACTATATTAAGACAATTGCATATTTTGATTTGATGATGATGTGATGATGTGATAATGTATGTGTGTATTAGTAGTTTTTGTAAAGTTTTTAAATCAGAATTTGATGTACAAAGACTTAGAATATAATATCAGACTTGTTAGGTTGATTTATTGAGTTGGTCAAATGTATAGATGATATGACTGAATCGATCGTAGTGTTAATTAAACAATCGTGAAGCTACTCTAAGAAATCGTAAGGTTTATTGAAAATCACATAGTCGGCAAAGCTATCGTAGAGTATTCAGTTCAAGATCACAGAGTCTGACATGAGTTCGTAAAGTTAAATTAAGATTGGAGAGTTTATAGAGAAATCGTAGAGTCGTAAGGCAAAGTAAAGATCACAGAGTCTGCATAAAAATTGCTGAGTGCAAATCAATTCGTAGAGCACATCAAGATTCGTAGAGCAGATCGTAGAGTGAGAACAATCGTAGAGACATTTTATCCAAACACTATACGACCACCATTGAAGTCGACGATCAACATTGAAGTCTACGATCAAACAAATCATAGAGCATGTCTGGTCTGACATTAGACTAATATTAAGAAGACTTGCAGAGTAAGGATTCCAAGAAGTTTACCGATGATTCTAAGTTTGAAATAAAGATCAAATAGTGATGCTTCCAACAACTATTTTTGCGATGTAACAACACTCACGTAGTTGGTGCAACAACAATCTGATGTGACATCTCAAAGCCGAAAGTAAGCTGGCATAGTCACCCTGAAAGTCAACAAAGATCTTCTAGGGTCGGAGCATTTAATGAAGTAACGACAGCTTTCCAACGTGAACATTTCGAGGCTGTATATAAAATAGTACGAGAATTCAAATCCAAGAACGAATTACCAAGTAAAAAGTTGAACCTCTGCCAAAGTCAAATAACATTAATCTGCGAAATTAAAATTATATGTTCTGCTTCTAAGTACTTCAAAAGTTAAGCTCAACCTCGCTTAGTAGCACCTCTAAAATCATATATCTTACTATGATTCGCTGGTCTAAGTGACCTTAATTCCAAGTCTAACTGACTTGAAGACATCTCAGTGATCTGGTCTTAGTGACCTTGTATTAGTGACATCTGCCCAGACTAAGTGACTCGAAGGAACCATAATGATTCAGTATTGTAATAGATCTTAGTGATTTGGTCTAAGTGACACATGCATCCTTAGTGAATTTCTTACTCGTAGAGTAGAAGAGTGGACTAGGAGTTATTTATACTCCGAGCTACTTAAAACCTCGTGTGTTCTTTACTTTACTGTATTTACATTTCTGCTAATTAACTATTATATCTGTTTGTGACTTAATTCCATAAGAATTAATTTAGAGCTGAGATTTATATAAATCTTTGAAGGGATTTTCAAACTAATATTCTGTTGTGCTTAATTAACTCTGCTTAATTTATTATCTAGTAATAATCCATTAACTAGAAAAAGTTTTAAAAGGTCTATTCAACTCCCCTTCTAGATCTTCAAGTGCCTTTGGGAAACAATAAGTGGTATCAGAGCAGATTCTCTAAATCTAAAACTTAATCGCTTAAGTAGATCAATGGCACAAAACAAAACCAATTCTGACCTTGCTGGTGGAAACAAGCCACCTCTTTACAATTGAGAAAAAATGTTAACTAGAAAGTTCGTATGCAAGCCTTTATGGATGCCATCGATGAAGACCTATTTGATGTTGTAATCACTAGGCCCTATGTACCAATAAAGCTTACACCAACAACAGATGATCCGAAAAAGATGGTAGACAAGCAAAGATTTGAATAAACAAACATATAGAAAAAACTAGTGCAGCTGGACAAGCGGGCCAAGAACATAATGTTCATGGTCTACCAGATGATCTGTTTGAGAATGTCATCAACTGCACAACAGCCAAGGAAGTCTAGGAAGCCTTGTTGGTGATGCATGAAAGTACCGAAGAAGTCAAGGATATTAAGTAGTCTCTGCTGACTCAGCAGTATGAAATGTTCTCTCACGTGCTTGGAGAGAAATAGTCGTTACTTATGAAAGACTTAATGTGCTACTTAATTCATTGAGAGCTTATGGAAAGGTTTATCCAAATAAAAACCTTAGCATCAAGTTTATGAGGGCTTTGCCTAGAAAATGGGATGCCAAAACCACTGCTATCCAAGAGTCAAAGAATCTGAATGAAATGATAATACAAAAGCTCTATGGTATTCTTTTTACCTATGAGCTTGAGCTAAATCAGTGAGCTGAGTCTATCTCTGAAGGTAAGAAGAAAGATAGAGGGGTTGCCCTTAAAGTTTCTGAAACTACCTCCAAAGCCCCAGTAAAAGTTAATTTTGAAGATGATGATGAAGAAGATGTTACGCTGCTAGTTAGAAGATTGAGAAAGTTTATGCGTAAAGGTAACATCAGCAGACCAAAGAAGTTCTTCAACAATAGCAGCAACAGCAGTGACCATGCCAAAGATCTGTTCTACAATTGCAAGAAGCCAGGTCACTTTTATCGCAGAGTGCAACATGCACTTACGAGAACAATTAAAGAAGGGCAAGAAGAATTAAAGAAAGAGTTCAGAGGTTACAAGAAGTTCCAAAAGAAAAAGAAAGGCCTTGTAGCCGAGGGATCATGCAGTGACTTAGAGAATGATTCAAGCTTTGAGTCAAGAGAAGATGAAGGACCTCATGTGGCCAATCTCTGTCTAATGGACATTGAAGCAGATGCTGGAAACTCCACTGATCGTCAATAAATTGACATCAATGAGGTATTTGACTTCAACTCCCCTGATGTAGATATTAATGATCTAAGACTTGCATTGCATACTATAACCTTTGATCTGCATAAATATATGAAATGGTTCAAGGATCTATCAAAGGACCATTCTCTTGTTCAAGAGGAGAAAGAGAAAGCTCAAGTAAAGTTAGAAATATCTCTATGAAGTGGTATCTCATTTGCCAACGTTGAGACTGAGAATGCGAGTTTGAGACAAATAACTGAACTTAATGCACAAAGAGAGTTAATTCTAACCTCCAAGATAAAGGATCTAGAAAAGACAATCTCAATGTGGAATCGTTCTTCTACGTCTATGGACTCCCTGATCATTAGTTAGAGATCAGTATCTGACAGATTAGAATTTGGAGATTCTTCTTCGGATCCAAGTGTGGGAAAATAATTGGAGATTAAAAACAGTAGTGCTTCTACCCCCTATAGAGGCATTGTGTTCGTGAAATCCAAAAAGATTACTGAGCCTATTATTCCAAGTTATTTGATCTCTGCTGATCAAATTCTTGTCCCTAAGAATAATAGATCACATACTACTCTAAGATTTGTGAAAACTCAAGGTAAGCCAAAGTTTACCTTCAAGCCTCAAAGGATCGTAGAGTCGGGTAAGACTCATTCTACGAACCAATTAGGACTGAAACATAGAGTTAACTTCCACCCTACGAAACCATCGAATCGTAGAGCAGAATGGAAGCAGAGGGAATGTCACCCAAGAAGAAAGGTTATTAATGACTATCATCCACATGTGTCCTTGATGGGAAAGAATCTGCGCACACACTTACACATGCATAATATTAAATTTTATACTTGTCATAAATATGGTCATGTTTCTGTTCTATGCTATTATAATGATTATCATCCTACTCGTATCGACCTAAAATCAAGTAGATTAGGGTCCCCAAGGGAACTAACAAAGTAGGACCCAAACAAGTATGGGTACTAAAATAAAAGTTGATTATTATTACAGGTGCAAATATCCACTAGTTCAATCTGGTATCTTGATAGTGGTTACTCGAGACATATGATCGGCAACAAGGCTCTCATGTCAAACTTCAAGGAGAAAGATGGTCTTATAGTTGTGTTTGGAGATAACAATTTTGGGAAGACTCGAGGATATGACTCAATTGGGAATGGTGCATTATCGTTTAAAAAAGTGGCTTATGTTGAAGGGATAAAGAACAATCTGCTAAGCATTAACCAACTGTGCGACAAAGGGCACCATGTAACATTCCTCAATAACCAGTGTCAAGTCAGAGACCTGGAATCCAACTCGTTAAAGCTGACTGGAACTAGAGAAGGCAACATCTATGTGGTCAATCTTGATGAGCTTAATTCAAATGAAACAACCTATATCTTTACTAAAGAATTAAAAGATGTAAGTTGGTTGTGGCATCAAAAATTATCCCATCTTAACTTCAAAAGCATGTCAAAACTTGTCTCCAAAGATCTAGTCGCAGTGTTACCAAAGGTCAATTTCGTCAAAGAAAGACACTGTAAAATATGTCAGCTAGGGAAGCAAACAAAGAGCTCATTCAAAAGCAAAGAAGTTAATTCCAATGATAGGCCCCTGCAGTTACTTCATATGGATCTCTTTGGGCCTATCCCAACTTCTAGACTTGGAGAAAAAAGATATTCACTGGTGATAGTAGATGACTACACCAGATTTACATTATTTCTAAGTTATAAGGGTAAAACCAGCTCTCTGTTAATCAGATTCTTCAAACTAGTTGTGAATGACAAGGGAGAGAAGATTAAAGCAATAAAGAATGATCATGTAAGGGAATTCAATTTCTCTCAGGTAGACAAGTTCTGTGAAGATAACGAAATTCATTATAATTTCTCAGCTCCAAGAACTCCACAATAAAATGGAGTAGTTGAGAGAAAAAACATAACTCTCATTGAGGCAAGAAGGACATTTCTAGCTGTAACCCAACTCCCTGAATATATTTTTGGGCTGAAGCTGCCAATATTGACTGCTATATTCAGAATAAATTATTGATTCACTCTACGTTCAAGAAAATGCTGTGACGCCCCCAAAATAGGTATACCTCACCCATTCTGAGTCGCCAAAAATATGGTACAAAAACAACTATAACTTTATTAATACAATTGTCATGCAAAATACGACAACACATAAACTGTGAATTAAAATACAAATATTGTCTTCTAGACAATATCCACACTCAAATAAGTCCTCATTATAGTTATTGATACATTATTTTACAAAATAGTGAGGACTATTATAAAAACAGCCTTGGAACATCACTCCACACCCCGACTACTTCCTGCTATATTCTCGCTTTCTGAGAAGAAAAATGGAACAAAAAGGAAAAGGGTGAGCTCAACTAGCCCAGTAAATAATATTATGACTAAGATAATATAGAACAAATTATCGTTAGTCCTCAACAGGGAAAAATCTGATAGAATATAATAGACAACAAATTTTAGATCAACAACTGCAGCGGAAACAACAATCCATTAGAAGAGTTAAGTAGAGAATGAATCTTACTATCTTCTATGATTTAAAAGTCCATCATCAATTTTTTATCCATGTAACATCAATCAATATATATCTTGAATCAAGTATTCATCTTTGCACTACATGCCAAAGATATTCATTTGTATCACCAATTGGTCATGTTCATCTAAACACCTGTTCATCTTTGCACTACGGGCCAAAGATATTCATCAGTTAATCATTCATCTTTCTACTACAGGTCAAAGATATTTATTTGTATCATCATTTAGGCCAAAAAACATTTTTCATAAAAAATATTTTAAACTCCAAAAATAAATTATTCCGGAACTTCAATAATTCATAATAAATAGCTCTTTTATCAGAAAAATTCGAATCTTATGTCCATTCCATAGGAAATTCAATTTTTTTACAACTTTGTAAGTTTAAATTTTTCCAAATTCCAAACAGAAATTGACCAAAATTCACATACGGACGATTTTACAGGCTATAATCAAATTTCAGTCAAAAATTGGGGTCCACAAACATGAAAAACATGTTTTAAATATTTTTAGCAACAAAAATACTCTTCCTCCTCATTTATTCATATATCCCACATTCATTGTAAAAATATCACCATTATTATATTATTATAATATAATAATATATTTAAATGAATTATTTTATCAGAAAAGATAAAATATCAATTTTTAACAATTGTCACATTAAAATTTTCTCCATCTATATCCACATAAAATTAATATTTTTCTTATCATATAAATCAATAATTAATTATTCACAAATAATATTACAGAATCACAATACTGACAGACCGTTCCTAGGAAAGATGAGACTTTCCAATAAGGATTTTTCCTTACTAGCGCGCAATTAGGTGACCAAACCTCTCCTTAGACATAACTTTCTAGACATTGTCAATAATGTTATCTAATAATATAATTCAAATAATATGAATTATTGATCTGATAATGAAAAATACTATGCAGTGATAATTATTAAAATAACAATAATATAAAATATCAACGCAGCAATTATTGAATCAATAAAATAAAATATTGAACAGTAATTACTGTAACAATTATTGAGTAGTGACTTCTTACGTAAGAATCAATAATTGGTGCAATACCGTGTGCTACTGTGCAACAACGCGTATTACTATTTTTTAACCACCGGGTATTTCAACAGTATTAACGGTAACAACTACGCCGTTATTTATAAATAACTTATACTTGTCATTTTCTTCATCCAATCACTTTCCGTTATGGGGCCCACACAAGGCTGCGCCGTCGTACGAATATTCCCCGACAGTAAGAATATTTCACGACCAACCGAATATTCCTCGACAACAATGAATATTTTATAACCACTTGCTTATTTAAAAATATTTGCGCATTTGTACCCATAACTAATCACATTAATCAAATCAACCCTTACTATTTTAAAATAATAAATAGAGGAAATTCAATTTCATTTATATAAAAAAAAGTTGGGGTCTTACAACCTCCCCTCCTTATGAAATTTCGTCCTCGAAATTGATGTACGTACCTGGTATTTCGAAAAGGTAAAGATACCTCGCTTTCATTTTCGTTTCCAACTCCCAGGTCATTTCCTCAATAGCATGGTTCCTCCACAAAACTTTGACTTGTGGTATGACCTTTGTGCGTAGGACATGTTCCTTCCTATCCAAGATCTTGACAGGTACCTCCTCGTACGTTAAGTCTTCGGCTATATCGTCTGGTTCTATCTTAATAATGTGGTTCGGGTCTTTCACATATTTACGAAGCACGGATATGTGAAAAATATTATGAACATGAGACATGCTTGGAGGTAACGCGAGTCTATAGGCCACATTTCCTACTCGGTCAAGAATTTGAAATGGACCAATAAATCATGGATTGAGCTTTCCTCTCTTCCCAAATCTTGTATTCCCTTCCATGGAGCAACTCGCAACAATACATGATCCCCAATACTAAATTCTACGTCCTTTCGATGAAGATTCGCATAACTCTTTTGTAGATCATGTGCCATTTGTATACGTTGTCTAATCATTTAAATCTTTTCAGTAGTCATACGTACCAACTCTGGTCCCAACAATGTTGCTTCACCCACCTCATCCCAATATACTGGAGAGCGACACTTTCTTCCATACAATGCTTCGAATGGAGCCACACCTATACTTTCCTGATAACTGTTGTTGTAAGAGAATTTCACCAATGGTAAATACTTATCCCAACTCCCTTTGAAGTCTAGGACACATAGTCTTAATAGATCTTCAAGAGTTTGAATAGTCCTCTCTGATTGTTCGTCCGTTTGAGGATGGTATGCCAAACTGAATCGTAAATTCGTGCCCATAGCTTTCTGCAAGCTAACCCAAAATCGTGAAGTGAATCTTGGGTCACGATCCGAAACTATGGATACTGGCATGCCATGCAATCTCACAATCTCATTTACATACATACAAGCAAGACGTTCAAGAGATTAGTCTCCCGTATCGGTAAGAAATGAGCAGACTTAGTTAATCTATCAATAATAACCCAAATCACATCTATGCTTTGATAAACCTTGGGAAGACCCGTAACGAAATCCATGGTAACGTGTTCCCACTTCCATTTCAGAATCTCAAGTGGTTGCAATGGACCCTTTGGCACTTGATGCTCCGCCTTTACACGTTGACAAGTTAAGCACCTCGAGATAAATTTTGCGATCTCTATCTTCATATTGTTCCACCAAAATGTATGTCGAAGATCACGATATATTTTGGAACTTCCAGGGTGAATTGCAAACGGTGTGTTGTGTGCCTCCATCATGATTCTATGTTTCAAGTCAGAATCGTTAGGAATGCAAAGTCTGGAGTTGACTCGAAGTATTCATTCTTCATCAATTCTTGCTTCTGGAATAACACCTTCTTGCACTTTCTTCTTCATACGCATCAGCTCCGGGTTTGTGGCTTGAGCAACTTTAACTTTATCGATTAAAGTTGGTTCTATGCGTATACTTGACATCATCGCATGGGTCCTTGGAGTTTTAAATTCTATCTTCATCTTTTGTAAATCACACAAAATGGGCCTTTGTGTTGACAACATCACACTCATTCCCGCATATAATCTTCTACTCAACGCGTCAGCTACCACGTTCGCTTTTCCAGGATGGTATTGAATGGTATGGTCATAATCTTTCAACAGCTAGAGCCAACGTCGTTGCCGCATGTTGAGTTCCTTTTGGATGAAGAAATATTTGAGGCTTTTATGGTTTGAATATATCTCCACTTTCTCCCCATATAGATAGTGTCTCCAGATTTTCAACGCGAAAACGACTGATGCCAACTCTAGATCATGAGTAGGATAATTCCTCTCATATTCTTTAAGTTGTCGCGAGGCATAGGCTATGACCTTCCTATATTGCATGAGAACACATCGTAACCCTTTGCCTGAAGCATCGCTGTAGATAACTAATCCATCCGAACCAGATTGTATTGTCAAAATAGGTGCCGAAATAAGTCTCCTCTTAAGCTCTTGGAAACTCTTCTCACATTCCCTGCTCCATACGAATTTTGTATCTTTTTGAGTCAGCTGAGTTAACGGAGTAGCAATTCGAGAAAATCCTTCCACGAATCTCTGATAATAACCAGCTAAGCTCAGAAAGCTACGTACTTCGGTCACCGACTTCGGTTGCTCCCAAGTTTGTATTGCTTCAATCTTCGCCGGGTCAACAGATACTCCATATTTTGAGACCATGTGCCCAAGGAATGCTACTTCCTCAAGCCAGAACTCGCATTTCTTTAACTTGGCATATAGCTTATTTTCACGAAGCCTTTAGAGTACCAGCTTCAAATGGTGCTCATGATCTTCACGACTTTTGGAATATATGAGGATGCCATCAATAAAGACGACAACGAACTGATCCAAATATTCCTTGAATACTTGGTTCATCATATCCATGAAAGCTGTGGGAGCATTAGTCAATCCAAAAGACATGACTACGAATTCATAATACCCGTACCGAGTTCTGAAAGCAGTCTTCGAAATATCCTCAGTTCTAATCTTCAGCTGATGATATCCAGAACGAAGATCGATCTTTGAAAAGAATTGTGCTCATTGCAACTGATCAAATAGGTCATCAATGCGAGGTAGCGGATACCTATTCTTAATGGTGACATGGTTCAATTTCCGGTAGTCAATACAAAGTTGCATACTCCCGTCTTTCTTCTTTACGAATAAAGCAGGAACACCCCAAGGAGATGTACTAGGATGAATGAAATCGATGTCCAATAACTCCTGTAGTTGGACCTTTAACTCCTGAAGTTCAATAGGAGCCATTCAATATGGAGTTTTAGAAATGGGCTTCGTACCAGGTTCAAGATCAATAAAGAATTCAACTTCACGTTCTGGGGGTAGACCGGGAAGTTCTTCTGGAAATACGTAAGGAAATTCACTAACAATAGAAATATTATTCAAATCTTACGTGTTTTTGTTCAAATTCATGACATGGGCTAAGAAAGCTTGACATCCGTTTTTTAATAAACGAATGGCTTTATGGCTTGATATGTCAGCGATTGACTTTAGTGGTTTGGTTACTTAAATTCGTATAACAGGTTGGTTAGGAATATAAAAACTAACAACCTTACGAAAATAATCAATTTTGGCATGATGAGTAGTTAACCAATCAATCCCTAAAATCACATCAAAAGCAAGTATCTTTAAAGAGATAAGATCAACAGGTAATGTGATGGTGCCAACTTGAATCAAACAAAATTTATAAACAGTAGATATAATGAAAGTTTCTCCTAACGGAGTCTCCACAGATAAGTCAAAGTCTAATTTCTCTGGAGTCAAGTTTAAACGTTGAGCACAAGCAGGAGAGATAAATGAATGGGTAGAACCAGTATCTAGTAATGTATAAACTTCGCAAGAATTTATGATTAGTTTACCCATGATAACCTCGTTTTGGTTCCGTGCATTTTGACCAGTCACAACAAACGCTCTTCCAGGAACCGTTGACTTTAACTTTTTTGAGACAACCTTTTAAGTCACCATCCCCGCTGGACTTGGTTTCGTTACAATACGATCTCGAGTGATATGTCCTTCCTTTCCACATTTATAACATACCTTGAACTATTGTGGGCAGTTTGGGATGATATGTCCCTCTTTCCCACATTTATAGCATACGACCGTTGGTCGTTCTCCTCCCTTAGAACCAGTTGATGCTGGTGCTGACGTCTTCACATTGTCGTTGTTATACCTTCTCTTTTTAAAATCTCCTCCTTACTCGCTTCTTCTATTATCATGGCCATGATTACCACCAGAGTGGTTATCGCTTTTGTCCGTATTTTTCTTTTTCTACTGGTTATCGTTACTCTGATGACTTCTGTTACCGGTATGACCTTGGTTGTGGTCTCTCGGTTGAACGTACTCATTATCTCGCTTTAATAATTGAGCCCTGTTGACAACATCTGAATATAGAGAAAATTTATTTGAAATGAGAAACTGACATATGTCGGGTTTAAAACCTCTCAGAAAAATCCGCGTCATATATTCCTCATTCTCCACCAAATGAGGTGCAAACCTGGATAACTCCACGAACTTCGCCTCTTACTGGGACACTGTCATGTTGTTCTATTCTAGTCTAATAAACTCCACCTCCTTCATATGACGAACACTTTCAGGAAAGTACTTGTCATTGAACAGTTTCTGAAATGTCTCCCAAGACATGCTGAGTGCGGCTGGATGGGTACGCTTCACAGATTCCCACCAGTAATCTGCCTCATTACGGAACATAAAGGTGGCGAATGGAACCTTCTGTTCCTCCGTGCATCCCAAGACATCGAATATCTTGGTAATTTACTTGACCCACATTTCTGCCTTAATCGGATCCGACTTTTCTCAAAATTCTGGTGGTCCCAACTCTTTGAACTGCTTGGCTGTGACCAGCTGTGCGTTGCCATTGTTTCTACCTGTATTTTGAACATGAGTCTCCTTCGTCTGGTTTTGTATGAACCGCAAAAAGCTTCTAAACATCTCATCGTTCATCGTCTGCTAAATGATATTGTTTACAGGAGGAACATTGCCGGCCTATTGCACGTTCTCCTCATTGGTGAGTAAAGGTGTCTCCACGGTCTCATTTACTCCACTGTTAACATTCTCAGTTGCCATTCTCAAATACTGCCATAAAACAAGGGTTAATTAAATAAATTAACATATCAAATAATATCCCTATATTCTGACCAACCAACATATAAGCTTAGGTAGGACACACTAACGAAGAATTTACTCGTCTCTCCCCTCCTAGTTCTATTCCCCGATCTCCGCCAGAGATCATATCCCTAAGCTCTGATACCAACTGTGACGCCCCCAAAATAGGTATACCTCACCCATTCTGAGTCGCCAAAAACATGGTACAAAAACAACTATAATTTTATTAATACAATTGTCGTGCAAAATACGACAACACATAAACTGTGAATTAAAATACAAATATTGTCTTCTAGACAATATCCACACTCAAATAAGTCCTCATTATAGTTATTGATACATTATTTTACAAAATAGTGATGACTATTATAAAAATAGCCTTGGAACATCACTCCACACCCCGACTACTTCCTGCTATATTCTTGCTTCCTGAGAAGAAAAATGGAACAAAAAGGAAAAGGGTGAGCTCAACTAGCCCAGTAAAGAATATTATGACTAAGATAATATAGAACAAATTATCGTTAGTCCTCAACAGGGAAAAATCTGATAGAATATAATAGACAACAAATTTTAGATCAATAACTGCAGCGGAAACAACAATCCATTAGAAGAGTTAAGTAGAGAATGAATCCTACTATCTTCTAAGATTTAAAAGTCCATCATCAATGTTTTATCCTGTAACATCAATCAATATACATCTTGAATCAAATATTCATCTTTACACTACAGGCCAAAGATATTCATTTGTATCACCATTTGGTCATATTCATCTAAACACCTGCTCATCTTTGCACTATAGGCCAAAGATATTCATCAGTTAATCATTCATCTTTGTACTACAGGCCAAAGATATTCATTTGTATCATCATTTAGGACTGAGGATGATGAAAAATATTTTAAAGAAAACGAATCAAGTGAAACAAAAGAACAAATATTAAGGATTCGTACGTTAAACAATCCAAGATCAAAAATACTTCATAAATAGCTATAGTGGAGTAAAATTCAAGAATGAAGATCAAAACATGGATACAATCAAAGCTAGTATCCATACTAGATATCTTGGACAAAAAATAAAAATTTAATTTTTCTGTGAATAGTGATGTATTCGTGAATAGTGCCGTATACGTGAATAGTAACCCCGACACTAAAAGACAAGAATTTTACAAGAAAAATCTTACCAATATTCCGGCATAATGATATTGAAAGAAATAATATTATTTATAAAAAAAATAACATCCCTTACTTCAAAAAGACAGTACTTCTGACTGGAATACTGGATATATTGCTGAAGGAACTTGCACCGTATATCAACACTCAAAGTATCAAAATACTCACAAGAATACACTCAATAATATAGAGATAGAAAACTTCAGTTTCTGGTGTGATTTTCAATTCTAACCTAATCACCCTATTTATATAAAATTGCTTAGAACACCAAAATAGAAAATTTAATAAAAATTTAATATATTTATATAAATTTCCTACGCCCACTTTGACAATCCAATTTCAGCACATTAACCACACAAGTGGGGCCCTCCATCTCACAAAAAACGTTTTTCATAAAAAATTATTTTAAACTCCAAAAATCAATTATTCCGAAACTTCAATAATTCATAATAAATAGCTCTTTTATCAGAAAAATTCGAATCTTATGTCCATTCCATAGGAAATTCAATTTTCTACAACTTTGTAAGTTTAAGTTTTTACAAATTCCAAACAGAAATTGACCGAAATCCACATACGGATGATTTTACAGGCTATAATCAAATTTCAGTCAAAAATTGGGGTCCACAAACATGAAAAACATGTTTTAAATATTTTTAGCAACAAAAATACTCTTCCTCCTCATTTATTCATATATCCCACATTTATTATAAAAATATCACCATTATTATATTATTATAATATAATAATATATTTAAATGAATTATTTTATCAGAAAAGATAAAATATTAATTTTCAACAATTGTCACATTAAAATTTTCTCCATCTATATCCACATAAAATGAAAATTTTCCTTATCATATAAAGCAATAATTAATTATTCACAAATAATATTACAGAATCACAATACTGACAACCAGGCCGTTCCTAGGAAAGAGGGGGCTTTCCAATAAGGATTTTTCCTTACTGGCGCGCAATTAGGTGACCAAACCTCTCCTTAGACAGAACTTTCTTGACATTGTCAATAATGCTATCTAATAATATTATTCAAATAATATGAATTATTGATCTGATAATGGAAATACTGTGCAGTGACAATTATTGAAACAACAATAATATAAAATATCAACGTAGCAATTATTGAATCAATAAAATAAAATATTGAACAGTAATTACTGTAACAATTATTGAGTAGTGCCTTCTTACGTAAGAATCAATAATTGGTGCAATACCATGTGCTACTATGCAACACCGTGTATTACTGTATTTTTAACCACCGGGTATTCCAACAGTGTTAACGGTAACAACTATGTCGTTATTTTCTTCATCCAATCGCTTTCCGTTATGGGGCTCACACAAGGCTGCGCCGTCGTACGAATATTCCCCAACAGCAAGAATATTCCACGACCAAACGAATATTTCTCGACAACATGAATATTTTTTAACCACTTGCTCATTTAAGATATTTACGTATTTTATCCATAATTTATCACATTAATCAAATCAACCCTTACTATTTCAAAATAATAAATAGAGGAAATTCAATTTCATTTATATAAAAAAAAGTTGGGGTCTTACAGATGCCCTACTAGTTATAGAGAGAAAGGAAGTCTAGCATTAGTTATTTACATGTCTTTGGTTGCGCGTGTTACATCCTCAATAATGGGAAGAGATACTTGGCCAAGTTCCAGCCTAAGTTAGACGAAAGAATTTTTCTTAGATACGCTGTAGATAGCAAAGTCTACAGAGTGTTCAACAAGAATACTTTAAGCAATAAAGTCTCTATTTATGTCACATTCAATGAATCTGACTTAGGTGAACCAAAGAAAGTTGTATTATTCGATAATATTGTATAACAGGAACCAGCGGTCATAGAATAGATGAACCTTACGATCAATGATGCTGAAGTTGTAGAGCCATACTTGACGATTATAGTGTCAAAGAAGGAGATTGTATAGTCCAAAGTTCTAAATATAGAAACTCTATAAATTGAAGACCCAATTGATCGTAAGCCAGAGCTTGAAGATCTCAGGTAGGAAGGCATGAGGACTGATGTTCCACCTGGAAGCAAATAGGAAAGAGATCACACTTGAGACCTGATCATTGGCGATCCCAGTGCAAGAATCAGAATAAGGCCGATTACTTAAAATGAAAATTACTTCCTAAGCTTTCTCTCTCATATGGAGCCCAAAAAGATTGAATAAGCCTTGGAAGATTCAAGTTGGATCGAATCTATGAAGAGGATCTAAACCACTTTTAAAGAAGCAAAGTTTGGAGGCTAGTCCCAAGACCAAAGAATCATCCAGTCGTCAACACTAAACGGGTATTCAGAAACAAGATTGATGTAGATGGGGTGATCACAAGGAACAAAGCGAGATTGGTGGCCAAAGGATATTCGCAGGAATATGGGATTGACTATGATGAGACCTTCACTCCTACTGCAAGATTGGAAGCCATCAGAATATTCATTATGAAATTCAAATGAAATTCAAAGTTTTCCAAATGGATGTCAAGTGTGAATTTCTGAATGGAGAACTTCAAGAATAGGTTTATGTGGAACAACCTCCAGGTTTTGTCAATCCAACCTTTTCTAATCATGTATATAGATTAGATAAAACACTTAATGGTTTAAAGAAAGCACCTAGGCCATGGTATGAAACACTTACTAATTTTCTTATTAAAAAATGATTCACTAGAGGTAGGGTAGACACATCACTACTTCTTA
Source organism: Panax notoginseng (assembly GCA_016801055.1). NCBI lineage: Eukaryota > Viridiplantae > Streptophyta > Magnoliopsida > Apiales > Araliaceae > Panax > Panax notoginseng. Next base: position 43,361,327 of record CM029023.1, read on the forward strand.
GGAAGCACAAAGATAAAACATTGTTAATACAAATTTATATGGATGACATTTTTTTGGTTCTACTGATGAAAAATTATGTGAGAGATTTGCCAAGCTAATGTAGAGTAAATTCTAGATAAGCATGATGGGTGAGCTGAACTTCTTCCTGGAAATTTAAGTGAAACAATCTGATAAAGGGATCTTCATTAACCAGGCCAAATATATCAAGGATTTACTTAGAAGTATGACATGGAATCAACCACTCCTATGAAGACTTCTATAGCCCCTGCAACCAAGCTTGACAAGGATGAGCAAGGTAAATGTATTGATATAACTCAATACAGAGGTATGATATGCTTTCTCTTGTACTCAACTACTAGTAGGCCAGATATTATGTTCTCTACTTGTATTTGTGCTAGGTTTCAGGCTAGTCCTATGGAATCTCATTTAATTTTTGTAAAAAGAATTTTCAGATATCTAAATGGCACTCCATATTTGGGATTGTGGTATCCCAAGGAGTCTTCTTTTGATCTAATAGGGTATTCAGATTTAGATTTTGCAAGATGTAAGATTGATAGGAAAAACATCAGTGGTACATGTCAATTGCTAGGGAATAAGGTTGTCTCATGGTTAAGCAAGAAGTAAAATTCAGTTTCAACTTCAACTGCTGAAGTTGAGTGCATTGCTGCCGGTAGCTACTGTGTTCAAACTCTATGGATGAAGAACCAGCTGGCTAACTATGAGTTTGAGTTTAAATCTATCCCTATATTTTTGTGATAATTCCAAAGCTATAGCCATAACCCATAATCTTGTCATGCATTTTAGGACTAAGAATATAAACATCAGATACCATTTTATTAGAGATCATGTTCAAAATGGAATTATATCATTGCACTTTATTTCAACTGAAAATCAACTAATTGATGTGTTTACTAAACCCTTAGACGAATCTAGATTTAATATAATAATTACTGAGTTAGGAATGCTAAATTTGCATCCTTAGTATTAAGCTTTGGGAGTTACTAACTTTGCAGGAAGAGATCGTAGAACGATCATCGTTCATAGAGTGCTTCATAGATCAGGTTTGTAGAATGGTTCATAGAATTAAGAAGCTCGTAGAATAAATTGTCGAGCAGTAAGGTATCGTAGAGTTAAAAGGCTTAACAAAAGCTTACTCTACGTTATCTAATGATCAAAAGGATGATAATTAAAGCGTGTGGACATCAACTCCAGAGAAAACGAGTGAAAGAGAAAGTAACTTCTTTACAAATGTAATAACAATTTATGATGGGACGTGAATTCATAGTATTACGAAACGTTTCCCACACAATCGAATTAGAGGGAAGTGACATATAAACTCGTCAAATTTTTCATCTGACCTTTAGTATTCATTTCAATCTCAAATCTCTAATTTTTAAATTCTCTCTCTAACTCTCAAGCCCTAACTTTTCAAAGAGCTCGTAATCTCAGACATCTTTTGTTCCATTTTCAGTCTAAATCTAATCAAAAAAGATAGCAAGTTACCAAGTAATCACCGACAACAAGTTATGCTTTGAAAAGTTTGGAGAAGTAGAGAAGCAATTAAGAGATGTTCTTGTGTTGGTTCAGAAAGTCGGCTTCTACGACGCTCTGAACAACAGTACAAAGATCTACACCAGAATGTTGGAAGAGTTCTATCTAAATACGGTTTGTGAAGATGGGGTCCTCACTACAAAGGTGAAGGGTCTCTGTGACACCCCCAAATTCGGGTACTTTAATCCCATAGATCTGGTGCTCACGCTCCATCACAATCACATCTAAACTACCCATAATATAGGATAACAAACTTCATAAATAATAATCCTTATAAAAGGTTACATATTTAAACGAAATCCTAGGTCAACTAACCTTAATTATTACATTATAACCCCAGAAAAATAAAAACGTAGATAAATCCATTATATAAACATCTTCAAATAAAAAACAATCTAATCATCATCTATTTATGCATCTTGCCCTTGCCTTTGCTTGTAGATGACTCCTCAGGTTTTTCAACCTTAACTGAAATGTTTTATGCAAGAGTGAGCAAAACAACTTGCCCACAAGTAGAACAATATACAATAACAGTATGTGAATGAACTAACAAATAAGCTTCAAATGAATAATATATTCTTTACTGGAAACAACCAACTTCAAGTCAAGAACTGTGAGTTCAATGGAGTATTCGACTTTAAATCAAATCTTCGATATCAAGATCAAAGGTATATACTGAGGGTATCAAGATCACGAACTATGTTCCAGGTTCTCAAGTATTTATACTGTAATCTTTAATAGTCAAGAGACTATGGACCATCCATCTCGTACTCCAGGTGATTAGCCCTTCGTACTATGTATTATGCACAAATATATCATCGCTATAGCGTAGCTCAAAATTATAGTTTTCGATAATATATACCCCTAATATAGGGTTGTTCATCTCAATTTTAACATTAGGATCCCCACCACAGACAAATTGGTTTGGAATAACTTCAAAAGAATTTTAGATCTTTAGAACGTTCATCAACTATGGACTAGTTGAATCAAAAGGGTTAAATAGTCATTCAAGAGTTTAATTGCAATATCATCTTGAACAAAGGTATATAATCAAGTCATGATTCAATAAGTGACAAAGTCACAATAATTCATAATTGAATGAATGCTATTTATCAAATAAATACTTTTGAAAAGAATTTAGAAAGTTCGTTCAAGAACATAAGCATTGAACAAATTAAGAAACCTCGCTAAAAATTAAGGTAGAAAAGGTTAGTAAACTTGTCTTGTGCATTCACTGCAAAATTACAGAACACTTCTGTTGGGAGATTGCATATTTAAATTTGATATTGAAAGTAAATATTCATGATTATATATAAAGTCCTTCAAGGAATACATGTACAAGGACTTAGTGGTAGATTAAACTTGTTAGGTTGATCTGAGCTTTAATGTTTATCATTCTGTAAATGAATGTATCGAAGAAAAGATCAAAGCTGTTAGGTTAATCTACATCTTGAAATGTAATAGATAGGCTTCAACAAAATCGTAGTCTGTCGAGCCAGTCAAGAGATTGCAGAAGACAAGGCAGAATCGTAGAGCATCGAGAAATCGTAGTCTGTCTGCTTTGAAGGGCCTCTCCTGGAATCGTAGAGTGATCCAAACGCCTGCCGAGCCAACTCAGAGATCGTAGAGTGCTCTCGAAAGCGTAGAGTCTGCAAGTCAAGCAAGTGAAGATCGTAGTGTACTAGTACTTAAGAGAAATCGTAGTGTTCTTGTTTACTAGTGCCGAATCAAGTATCAAGGTGGCAAGACACCATGATCATGATTGTAGTGTATCATCTGTCTACATCAGAAGCATCGAGCCTTGTCCATTTGTTTAAGAATAAAAGTCAACAAATGAGGAATGCATTATAGACGCTGAGACTATCAGGAATACCAATGACACAACACTCATCCTTAGTATATAACAAAGAGACGTATTGAAGAAGCTAAGAAAAGTACTATGAGTCAGTAGAAAACACCTTTTCAGGTGTTAGGTGAGATAGCAATTTGTTGTGTCAGTGGGATCAGACGGCTAATCAAAAGATTTGCAGAAAGTCACCATCAGTGCTCAGAAATGTCAAAGACAATTAATGCTTCAACGGATGTTTTCCAACGGATGCATTTCAAAGACAGCTTATATGCAAAATAGAAGCAGATGTAAGGGATAAGCAAGCATACAACTAAACGCTGAAGAACAATCAACGCCCAACTCTAAGATCTGAAAAAAGGAAGCTTGCTGAACTACTCAGTTTTTTCGAACACAAGCTTAACGGCAACTGAGTAGCACCACTCAAGAACTCAACTATCTTTAAGTGAAGTAAGAAGTTCCAAGTCAGAAGGACTTGAAGAGTTCTAAGTGAACTGAGAAGTACCAAGTCTGCTGGACTTGAAGAGTTCTAAAGTGAACTAAAAAGTTCCAAGACTGCTGGTCTTGAAGGAATCTGTGAGATTCAAAGATTGTAAAGATATCCTTAGTGGATTTCCTACTCAAGGAGTAGAAGAGTGGACTAGGAGCCTTGAGTGCTCTGAACCACTTAAAAACACTGTGTCTCTTATATTTTTGCCATAACTGCTATATCTGTCATAACTGCTTATCTCTTATTAACTTGTTTTATCTTAAAGGGAAAACAAACAAATCTCAAATTTCGCTGTGATTAAATCATTATCAAAACTAACAAGTATTTTCGAAAAGAATTTTTTTAATATCTATTCAATCCCCCCTTCTAGATAACTATTGTGCCTCTGGGAACTTACAACTTCCTTTAATACTCACTAACACATTGATTAGATATGAAATCATACTCACTAATCGCTAACACTAATCTAATTCTATGACACATCACTCCTTGATTATCACACTACCTTATCTTATGTAATTACAATATGTTATTATATCTTGTTACATGTTTTAGGCTTCACTACATTCATTATAATAGACTAAATGAACATTCCTTGAACCATACATTTAAAAGCTTAACACTGGGTCTGTTCTGATATTGGCGCGTTCGCGCCACTTTTATTCTTGGCACCAGCGCGACCACACCCAAATTGACTTAATTTCTAGTGCGAAGGCGCTGCAATGCAGACTCAATTTCTGCCGTTCACAAACTAGACTCTGCTACGAACCAAATTACATAACTTTTTCATCTAAACTTTAAATTGATTGGTTTTTAACTCAACAATTTCATTAAACACAACATAATACATTTACAGATTGATTTCAACAACTCAGAAACTTTCAACAAACTAAATTAAGGATTCAAATTTCATGTTTATGCTAGTTTTTGATATTTTGACATATTTTACGAAATCATCCACCCAGAATTCGATTTGCATCCATTTTAATTCATTTTAGTTGCATTATTTTCATATTTCAGAGTAGTATAATATTCAACCATCAATTTACAACTTTAAAACACAACATCAAAACCAATTCAAGCCTCTAAAACAAACCATAACATATACAATAAACCAAAAGTCTAATTCTTCCTTTTTTACACAGAAATTCGGATTTAATGGCTTCAATTTCAGATATAGATGATACTTAACAGATTATATACACCCAAAAACACATATATCCTTATTCTTCATCAAATCATACAACCAAATAATAATTTCATACTGAAAACTTAAAGAATGAAAACCAATAATTTTAAAGTTAATTTTCTTACCTCTTTGATCCTCCTAAGCTTAGTTAGATAATCTATTACATGATCAATCTTCTTCTTCTTCATTGACTCTCCAAAGCTCTCTTCTAATTTTCACAGAAAAGTAATTTCACACTCTCTTTCTTTCTCTTTGAACTCTGCCTTTGCAAATAAACGTCAAATAAACTGATAAAGTATTAAGCGTGACTTATTGCGTTTGAGCGTTACTATAACACATAGTCTGAGCAGTTAGGAAAAACAAAGGGTCTAATCTATGTTTGGGAGAGCTCAATTTTGCTCCAAGGTTTATTTTCATTTTATTTTATTATTTCCCTATTATATGATACATCCTCCTTCCTCTAATTTAAGCAAAATGTCACACTTAATTTTTATTGCTAAATTAGCCAACCACTCTTCCCAAAATACTAATAATTACATCCCCCATTTATTTACCTATTAAGCCAATTTTGATATTTTAAATTTTCTTAAATTAGGTTTATTAAGAAATTAAATTGAACTTTATCAATAAAATTATAATATCTATTTAACCATTTACTAGCCCTCTAATTTAATTATTTAATTAAATTAGAATATGTCTAACACATTAGCGTACTAAAATACACACCAAAGTATAAAATCATCCCAAATATATTTAATCAACATATATAATCACACTTCAATAAATTATTCCATAAATAATTTCCATCAAAATATTTATTTTATCTAACAAATATTTAAAATTCTTTTTACTAAATTTACATTCGTTACATTATTCCCTCCTTACAAGGATTCTGTCCCCAGAATCATGACATCGAATTTCATCCGTTACAGTCTCACTCTGAATATTGATGTAACGGAGTTGAGCCATCACTTGGAATTCGTCAATGAGGGCATCACGTCCTTCGACGACGTCGACATGAACTTTGGGGTTGAGCTGATGGATTATAAAAAGAACCCACAACTTAAGGGAATAAAGAAGAAGAAATTCCCTCCTAATTATGAGTTCCTTGGAGACATCGTTGACAAATGTATTTTGTGCAAGGACTTTGCCCATGATTCAGTGAGCAAGGTATAGTTGAAGATTATGACTACTATAGTCATGAAGATGAAAATACATTTTGGCACCATCTTTAATGGCTGGATTGCAGAATGGATTGGATTGCAGAATGAATCAATGATGTTGAGAAGAAGAAGGTCACCGACAAGCCAGTGCCGAAAATGTATTATGGACGGTTCATTAGCATTGTATTGAAGAAGAGGATGAAGAAGATGATTGGGGCAAAAGTGTGACGCCTTAAATGTCAACAAGAAGATAACCCCAAAGCTCTTGGACAACTGGAAGAAAAACCCAATTGAAATCCTTTGATCCAAGCAGTCAGAGGGTAGTGAAAAGACCCTCAGTGAGGTGCAGATGCCTGTAAAGACTAAGTTAAAAAGAAAGGACGATGCAATAGAGGAAGAAGCGTCTCAAGGCTCTGCAGCCCCATCAATCTCTGAGTTGCTGGCATCAACTGCCGAAAACCCCCCTTAAAAGAAGTGATGAAGAGTAAGGTTGGAGAATTGAGGGGGAAAGCCAAGATCAACGATGACTTAGAGGAAGCTCCTAGAGACTCTTAGGATGAGGTTGATGCTCCTGAGATGAGGGACAATTTTGAATCACTTTCTTAGTTTGTGAAGAAGGGATGGAAAGGCAAGCGGCTAAGGAAGACATCGGTGAAGCCTCCTCCAAAAACAAACAAAGTTGATACAAAAATAGATGGGACAACCTTAGTACCAGAGCCAAGAGATGTTAAAATGATGGTTAAGATGATCGTAGAGCCCGAGCCAAGTATACATATTGAGACAGTTGTGATGGTTGATGCGTCAGAGCCACAAGAAGTTAAAGAAGAAATAGTTGTGAAGGTTACAAATCCTAAACCAAAGAGGAAGAAGAAGCTAATAAAGATGGTTGTGAAGGAGAATGAAAAGAAAACCCCAGTGGTAGCCCAATCACCTCAAGCTATCTCTGAAAGGGAGGAGCAGACCTAATAATCAAGTTCTTTCGATGATTCTCATGTTGTTACTAAGTTCATTGAATAAGTCATTGAGGACATCGGAAGAGAAGCAAGCCCTCCTGTCATCAAGCCAAAAGATCCAACATCTGAGGGGGATCAACCAGAGTTATATTAAAGACCTCCCTCAAAGATCATAGGGACAAGGGAAAATGAAAATAGTATTCATGGGCGAGGAACTCTACGATGGCAATGCAGGTTTAGAAATTGATAGAAGGACCACTATTTATGATGTAATAGTGACCTTATGTTCTATTCCTTTCCTGTTATGCCATTGGTGAGGGTCATCACTCATGGGGACATAAACTTCACTTCTTTGAAATAATCTAGGTTTCTAAATCTTAAGCTTATGTCTCATAACTGAAAGTATTATGCATACAAGCCAATCATGTATGATGATAAAACATATACTTTGTAAACAATCTTATTCATTTATTAATAAAAGAATTATTTATTAAAAGACATTAATTTATCTACATGGTGCTAATTTAATAATATGTGATAAACCCATAGTTTTAAGCAATGCTTTTAAAATCATGATGAGATCATGCTAATGAGATCTAAATTCTTAGAAAGCTTAAAACTAAAATATTCCCAATCGTTGGATTACTAAAAAGGAGATTAGTGAATCTGGATAGATTGGTACATACGATGCTTGCTCATTAGATGAGGATGACCTGTTTGAAAATATGGCCAACAACAAAATAGCAAAGGAAGTATGGGAAGCATTGCTCATCATGCATGAAGGAACAGAAGAAGTCAGAGAAAACACGTAATCTCTTCTGACTCAACAATACGAAATGTTTGCCCATGTTCAAGGTGAAAATGTCACTTCCACTTATGAAAGATTCAATGTTTTGCTCAACTCTCTTTGAGCCTTTGGAAAGATCTATCCAAATAAAGATCTAATCATAAAATTCATGAGAACTTTACCTAGCAAGTGGGATGCCAAAACCACTGCCATAAGAGAATCAAAGAATCTCCATGAAATGACTGTTCAACAATTATATGGCAACCTTCTCACCTATGAACTGGACCTAACTCAACGAGCAGAGACTCTATCTGAAGGAAGAAAGAAGGACCAAGGGGTTGCTCTCAAAGCAACAGATAACTTCTCTAAAGCTAACACTGAAAATGACTCTGACTACAATGAAGATGATGATGAGGACATTGCATTACTGGTAAAAAGACTCAAAAGGTTCATGCGTAAAGGCAAAAGCAGCAAACATAAGAAATTCAACAACTACAACAGCTAGGAGCAGATAAATGACTTATGTTATAACTGCAAAAAGCCTGGTCATTTCATTGAAAACTGCAACAAACCTCTTAGAGAAGAACTAAAGAGGAAATCAAATTAAAAGAAAGAATTCAAAAGCAACAAGAGACTCCAGAAGAAAAATAAAGGTTTTGTGGCCGGAGGATCGTGGAGTGACTCAAACAACGACTCAACTCCCGAATATGGAGATGATGAAGATCCTCAAATAGCAAATCTTTGTCTAATGGCCAAACATACAAAGGATAAGAAGAGCTCTGACAATCATGAAGTAAGTATAGATGAGGTATTTGATTTTAACTCTCCTGATGTGGATATTGATGATTTAAGAACTGTACTACATGGCATAATATCTGATCTGCATCAATACATGAAATGGTTCGGAGTTTTGTCTAAAGATTATTCTTTTCTTCAACAAGAGAAAGAGAAAGTTCAGGAAGAACTGGAAACAACTCTTCTAAGTACCAACTCTCTCTCTCTATTTGAAGCTGAGAATAAACTCTTAAAACAGACCAATGAACTTAATGCACAAAGAGTGTGAGACCCCGAATTTTATGAAATAAAAGTATTCAATTTTTCTTATAATTATTATTCAGTAAATAGCTAAATTGATAAAAGTTAAAATTAAGGGTGATATATGTAAAGTTTATAAAATAAGCAAGTGGTTATAAAATATTCATTTTTGTCGAAAAATATTCGTTTGATAGTGGAATATTCTTGCTGCCGGGGAATATTCGTACGACGGCGTAACTTTTTGTGGGCCCCATAACGGAAAGCGATTGGATGAAAAAAACGATAAGTATAAGTTTTTTATAAATAGCGGCGTAGTTGTTACCATTAACACTATTAGAATACCCGGTGGTTAAAACACAGTAATACGCAATGTTGCACAATAGCACGCGGTATTGCACCAACTATTTATTCTTACGTAAGAAGTCACTACTTAATAATTGTTACAGTAATTAATGTTTAATATTTTATTTTATTGATTCAATAGTTGTTACGTTATATTTTATATTGTTGATTTAATAATTGTCATTGCACAATATTTCAAATTATCAGATCAATAATTTAAATTATTTGAATAATATTATTAGATAGCATTATTGACAATGTCTAAGGAAGTTCTGTCTAGGAGAGGCTATTTAATTACGCTCCAGTAAGGAAAATTTTTTACCGGAAGGCCCCCTCTTTCCTGGAAACGACCTGGTTGTCATTATTGTGACTCTGTAATTTGTGAATAATTAATTATTGATAAAAATGATAAGAAAATATTAATTTTATGTGGATATAAATGAATGAATTAATGCTGAGATGTTTTATTAGTATTGAATGGAGGAATTTTTAGAAAAATGACAATTATTGAAAATTGATATTTTATCTATATTATTATATTACATTATAAATGTATAATGTGATAATATAATAATATAATAACGGTGATATTTTTACAATGAATGTGCGATATATGAATAAATGAGGAGGAAGAGTATTTTTGTTACAATAAATGTTAAAAACATTTTAAACATGTTAGTGGGCCCCGTTTTTGACTAAAACTTGATTATAGCCTGCAAGATCATCCGTATGTGGATTTCGGTCATTTTTCGTTTGAAATTTGGAAAAACATTCTTCTACAAAGTTGTAGAGAATTGAATTTCCTATGGAATGAACATATGATTCAAATTTTTCTGATAAAATGGCTATTTATTATAAATTAGTGAAGTTCCGGAATATTGGCTCTGAATTGATTTGTTACAAAAAATGTTTAAAACATATTTTTCATGTTGGTGGACCCCACTTGCATGTGTAAAATTCTGAAATCTGTTTTCAAGTATGCATATGAAATTTTTTATAAATAATATTATTTTATTAAATTTTCTGCTTTGGTGTTCTAAGCATTTTCCTATAAATAGGTTGCTTAGGTTATAATTGAAAATCACACCAGAAACTGAAGTATTTTCTCTCTATAATATCGAGCGTATTTTTGTGAGTATTTAGATATCTTGAGTGTTGCTATACAGTGCAAGTTTTCTTCAACGTTATATCCGATATTCCAGTCAAAAGTACTGTTCTTTTGAGGTAATGGATGTTATTTTTTCAAGTAAATGATGTTATTTCCTTTAATATCATTATACCAAAATATTGATATGAATTTTATTGTGAAACTTTATCTTTTCGTGTCGGAGTTACTATTCACGTATATGACACTATTCATGTATATGACACTATTTACGTATACGGTAATATTTACGTATACGGTACTATATACGAATACGAGTTACTGTTCACGAGTTACTATTCACGAGTTACTATTCACGGGTTACTATTCATGGGGTACTATTCACGATAAAATTGGTTTCTTTTTCTGACCAAATTATCGTTAATTTATGAATCTTACTCTTGAAATTAAACCCATGTTTTGATTATATTATTTTTTATACCATTTTTATAATCCTAGTGATGAAATTTCTCTTTCACTTGAGTATAAAGATGGGTAGATTATTAGTATGATCGTGACTATAGGTTCTCTTTGGCCAGTAATGCAAAGATGAATTGTTGACTGGTATGACCATGACCATTGAATTTACAATTGAATATCTTTAGCTTAAGTGCAAAGGTGAATTGATCAACATGGTTATAATTATTGTTTATATAAATTTTGAAATGATTATATATTTCTTCGAGATATTAATATCTTTGGCCTGTAGTGCAAATGTCAACGTCGGGATTTTTATTTGTCCCTTTTCTGTTCTTGTTCTTTTGTGTTCTCATGTTAGGTGAGATTTGTTTGAAAAATAAGTTGTGAAAAGGTCCGACATGTATATGTCGAGGATTTGACTGTAAGAGTCGCCATTTGGTTTTTTAAATAGTTGTACCAATACAACCTAGAAAAGGTTTGCACATTGACCCAGTGATGTGACACTGCTAAACGGGTCTGTGAAATCGAGATTCATTAGGGTCCGGGGGCTTGATTATGCGGAGGGAATGTGTTAAGCACCCCCCGACATCCGTGTTACCACGGTGACCGCCACTTTTCAAGAAACTGTTATATGAATGTGTGTAACACCCCAGAAAATTGGATTTTTAGGAGAATTAAATTTTTATTTGATTATAAGGATTAAATAAATTTAATTGATTATTTATGGGAGTAAGCTAATTGAAGGTCGTTTTATGACCTAGACATATCAGAACGTTGTAGTATTTTGGCTACGTGGTAGAATTAAAATGTTTGAATTTCCAAGACGGAAATAAAAGCTTTTCGAGAAATTTTTTGAAAAACACTATTCACGCATTTCTGCTCGGGAATTATTTTTGAATTTTCGAGAAATATGTAACGATAGAATATCGAGGTGAGATGGATTATCCAATAATATTTCAGTTATGGAAAACTTAGTTTTTTACCTACGGACTTAAAACCTAACGTTTAGGAAAAGTGACTTTCGAGAAGGAATTTAAACGCGTATAATGAATTAAGCGATGATTGTATAATATGTAGGTATTGTAAGAAGTAATGAATACGAGTCTGGTACGAAGTATTATATGAGTATGTATGAATGATGGTATATCATATATCATGAATTGGTATACGAGTTAGAATACGATAATAATACGTATATAATACGTCCTAAGGCTTTAAGCCGTTTGAGAATGGAATTGTGGATTATGTGGGATGTATAAGTCCAATATGAATTAATAAATAAGCCCAGTGGAATTTAAGGTGCAAGCCCAAGTATTTGTAATGTGAAGCCCAAAGTAAATTAATGTAAGCCCAAATGATTAAGCTAAGTTAATTAAGCTAAAGCCCAAAGTAAGAACCAAGGAGTTATGGGTTGGTTTAAACCCATGGGGCAAACCATGGATGATCCAAAGTAGGGAGCAAGCAAATTTTAAGGCTAAGTAAGTGTGGTGAGCAAACAAAGTGTTTAAGTGATGAGCAAGTAGACTTAATGACCAAGTGTTGTGGTAATCAAGTAAGCTTAATGGCTAAGATAAGTGGTGAACAAGTGTTGTGATGGCTAAGCAAAAAGTGTGGAGGCCAAGTTTACTTAGGGACAAAGTAATGAATAGTAAGGAGGTGGAAGTGGCTTAATGACCATTATGCCCCTACTTAGGATTTCCTATAAATAGTAAGCTTGCATTTCATTTGTTGGTTGTTTATTTCATCCAACACCTTATACATTATAAGTTGAGAGCTTATTTACTTGAGAGAAAAAGCTAGAAAAGCTACAAGTTAGCCTTTGTTAATTCAAAGAAGCAAGAAGGAGATTAAGGTTTAGCAAGTGATCATCAAAGGGTAAGCAATCTTGAACCATGTTTCTCTTCTCTTCCATTGTTAGAGAAGTGGGTAGTGGTAGGATTTGTATGCTAAGAAATGAAGAGAATGAACAACTTAATGAACTTAAGCCGTGTAAGTCACGAATGAGTAATTCAAACCTAAATAAGTTTTGAACTTATGAAGAACAATGATGAACTTGTCATATGTTTACTTTAAGAAGTTGTATGATTAATGAGATGTAAGAATAGTGATTAAAGGACTTAACTCATTACTAAGTCATAAGCAATGAAATCAAGTATGTTATACATTAATAAGTAAATAAGTTCATGAAGAACATGTAATGACTTTACATGAAAATAAGATGTTGTAATATGTAGGTAGAGATGTCTATATAATGGCTTGAAGTCATCTAGAACGATGAACAAATCTTAAGTAACGAAGTTTTGTCGGAATTCACACGATTGGACGATAATCGTCGAATTCGTGAAATTCTCGGAATGGAAGTCGAATTTTGATATTGAGCTTGGAAACGTTGGTTTTCAATGGAGACAAGTCTTATTTGGCATTATAGAGTTGCAGACTCGAAAATGGCCAGATTCCAACTTAGAATGAAGAAACGAGCGTTGAACGTTCACGAACATTTATCGTTTTCGTTAAAAATGGACTAATAGGTGAATTTTTAGTTAACAAAGTCAAATAGATAAAATTCTTGCATGAACACGTAGAGTACGTAATTTGTGAACCGTAGGCTCTTGAACGAGCCAATTCGGACTTATAACGAAGAAGTTACGAGCCTGAGAATCTCACAAAGTCAAAAAATCTGTCAAAATTGTCTGTGGCACAGAGCCCACGCCACGGCGCGACTCAAAGCCAAATAGCCGGTGCCGCAGCGCCAAAGTAAACCTCAGCACCTGGAAATTCACGCCGTAGCGCGGCTTATAACAAAAGGACTCGCGTCGCAGCGCCGAGTCCGGTCTCCAAGCCCTAATGGTGACGTCGTAGCACGACAAAACAAAGGATCATTAGCGTCGCAGCGCCAGCCTTAAAACCTAGACAATAAAGAATGGTTACAAGTAGAGCCTGAATGGAAATTGTTTAGAAATGAACTAAAGGACTTAATAAAACATTGTGAAGTCATAATTAACCCTCAAGTATGATCACTTAGAGTTAAAGAAAGTTAATTGAATATGAACGAGAACAATGTACAATAAGTATACTTAACCATTGTAAATCGAGTTTCGATTAATAATGTAAGGACATGGGTAAGCCGCGAGGAAGGATGATTAACTCGAACCGAGTTGTATTACTGAAATAATTTCAGTTAAGTTATATAAGAGAACGAAGTTGGTAAGAATGATATAACGAACGACGGAAAGCCGAAACCAATAATAAATAATCTAATACATAATTAGATTGAGAAGAAGGGTAAGAGTCATTAGGAACCATGTATGTTCATTCATGACCTAATGTGGTATGTTATGTGGTTATGTGTTGTAGAGACCGTAAAGACTCAAAAGGAAAAGTAATTATACTGTAGCAGACGCTGAAGACAAGTTTTTCTTAAATGATTGTCTAACCTTCATGTTAGCCAAGTTTCCTGTGATTCATGTTATGAGATGCATGAATTGTTTTATTAAAGGGTCGATGCCAATTTTACCTCAGCTAGACTAATCTTGAAAAGTTGATTGATTTATTTACAAGTCTGTCAATATAGAATTGCTAACGCTATCCTACGCCAATTGTTTGGTATGGATTCAAGGTAAGCCTGAATATGAATAAACAAATATATTTTTCATCGATTATTCGATGGGCACGCGAGGTTGCCAAAACTTAAATGTACACACGTTTAATGAATGTAGTGTTGATCAACATAGAGTACTATAGGCTGATCACCTAGAAGTGCTCGTAAGCTATGCCGGACTTACGGACTTAGTGCCAGGTTGTCCTTTTCAAAAAAATTATGAAATGCTCATGGTCTTGGACCAAAATTGATATTTTACTGAATATGGTCATTGTAAAACGTTTTGAAGGAAAAGAAACGGTATTTTAAATTATCGATAGTACTTCGTAACTATTATCCAGTTATTGAAGATATACAATTCCTGTGTTTTAAGCATGTTGCTTAAAAGAAATTGTTATACTTGCTGGGCTTGTTATGCTCACTCTTGCTTGAACCATATGAATGCAGCTTAGACCGAATGGACCGAAGGATTCGACAAGGATAAAGGGAAGGCTAAAGCAAACTTGTAGGTTATCTACGTAAAAGTATAGGTTTGTAATGATAATATTTGATATTATAACAAGAACAAATGTAACGATTATAAAGAACCTGGGGAATGGTAGTATTATTTTGGAATATATATAAGACATATTCGTTCTTTTGAGACATTTCAATTGAATGTTTGTGTGAACTGTAGCACCGTGGAAAACCATATGTCGGGTTGGAAGAGACCTGGATTTGGGGGTGTCACAATGTGTGTGTATGTGGGTCAATGTGCAATTATTTAGAAGTAGTGCGAGGCCTCGTTCGTACCTATATACATAGGGTTTGAATTTATGTAAAAATTCAGTTTTAAACAAGATATAGCAATGATGTTTTGTAAAAAAAAGTTTTTTTAAACCCTTATGCTCAATAGTAATTGAGACCTTTTACACTTCCATTTTATTAAGTGTCCGACTTAATTGTTTTTAATTTTTGATATGCGAAGCATCCTCGAGAAAATAATGTTCAAAGCAGTGCCGAACTCCTCGTGGGCATGAAAACTATCTGAGGAAATTCAAACACCGTGAATAATTTATAAGCTGCTTACAGCTGAAAAATGTCCATCACGGGAACCGAATCTAGATTCAGTAGACTGAATATGTGATCACATGATTCCTAGGCTCACATGATGCCACAATTTATATGAAAACTGTAAGCAGTTATATATATAAAAGCTGTACATATATATATACAGACATGATCAACCACCACGAAGCACCTCCATGGGGGATCGAAAATGTAAATATATAAAAGCGGTAAATATATATATATATATATATATATATATATATATATATATATATATATATATATATATATTGACATGATCAACCACCACGACGCACCTCCATGGGGGATCGAAAATATAAATAAAGTTGTAAAAGCGATCAACCGCCACGAAGTAAACTCCAGGCGGGACGAAATGTATAGAAAGCTATAAAAATAGTCAACCGCCACGAAGTAAACTCCAGGCGGGACGAAATATATATATATATATATATATATATATATATATATATATATATATATATATATAAGCAGTAAATGCACCGGATATAAAATTCAGGCTCAATCAAACAGAGTTTGATGGCAACAATATATATATAAATATTTATATATATATATAAGCAATAAACACACCGGATGTAAAATTCAGGCTCATCGAACAGAGTTCGACAGCAGTTCATATATATAAGTGTATATATATATATATATATATATATATATATATATATATATAAGCAAGTAAACGCTCCAAACATAAGTCTAGGCTCAATCGAGGCATAACTCGATAATGTTAGTCCATATATAAATATATATTTATACAAAAGAAATAAAAGCCACGGACCGAAGTTCGGGAAAACAAACACAACACGACTCTCAATATGAAGGACA
This sequence comes from Panax notoginseng, assembly GCA_016801055.1. NCBI lineage: Eukaryota > Viridiplantae > Streptophyta > Magnoliopsida > Apiales > Araliaceae > Panax > Panax notoginseng. The sequence goes on from CM029023.1 coordinate 43,377,762, forward strand.
ATGTGTGCAAAGATGAAGAGAAAGGCTATAAAGTGTGTAAGAAGGCTTACAGTGGGCTGCCAAAGAAGACTTCTATAGCTTTAAGTGGATGAACACTCGGCTCCCGCCGGTGAAATACAGCTATATGTGAGCTTACAAGCGTTTAAAATGAGAAAGCACTCAGTTTAGGGTAAGTACAGAGCAAATTGGACAGGGTTTCCTCGCCTTTATTTCTTTCAAAATGGCCACCCCAAGCCCTCTATTTATAGAGGGGGAGCCGCAGATGTATCTGCGGCTGCCCGGGGTGCCTCGGGCTCTGCGGGTCCTACCGTCTCGAAGTACGTGCACGCGTGCAACGTAATGTCTGCTCGAACTTTCAGAACTGCAATTCGGGCATCCGATTAAGGTGTACAAGACCTATTTCGGACTGCCATTTTCGAGAGCTACACAATGACATTGGATTAGAGGTTGTAAGAAGTCAGGAATATGGGACCATACCCTATCTTTTCAAGCTTCCAATTCTATTCGGTGTGCTGTCTTGTGCAGTAGTCACTCGGGATTGTATTTCCTTGGTTCTTGTGGGACATTGCTGTGTAGAAATGTCTGTATGAGATTGTTAAGACGACACGATGTGGCATTGAGATGGCAAAATAACGGTCCTGCCCTTCACTGGGGTTATCTCCGGTTTGAGCTGTGTTAGCGGTCGTTGCTCAAGGTTATCTATGAGATTGGACTGCTGCAGGTGTTGACCGTCCTCAAGATTATTTCTGAGATGTGCCTAACTTCCTGGGGTTATCTCTGGGCTTGTGGAATGAGTGCTTCAGGGATTTTGCCGAGTGTTCTGAAGCTGTGTGCATGGCTTTGAAACAAGCATTTCCGGGGTTATCTCTGGAACTGCAACTGTATGCCTCGGGGTTATCTCCGAGGTTGACGATCTTTCCCGGTGTTGTCTAGGACTGAGACTGAGTATCTCGAGGTTATCTCCAAGATGATACGGTCTTCTCCGGTGTGATTTCTGGTATTTGCACTGCAGTCCTCGGGGTTATCTCCGAGGTTGAAACTGAAAACTCCCGGTGTTGTCGCGGGGTTGAGGTTTAAAACTTTCGGTGGTATCCGGGTCTGAGCTGGCTGTCTCGGGGTTGTTTCAGAGATGGTGACACTGAATATCCTAGGGTTATCTCTGGGATTGAACTTAACTGTCTTCCAGGGTTATATCTGAAAGACGATTCTGCTCTTCTGCAATGTTAGTAACAGATATGTAGAAAATTTTGAGTGTCTACAGAAAAGATGACTTGTTGTTGAATATCTTTGGCCTGTAGTGTAAAGATGAAATGTTGGTGAATATCTTTGGCCCGTAGTGAAAAGATAAATTTATTAGTATGATTATAAGCAGGAACTGTGATTTGGTATAACCATGATCTTTGATATTTCAGATAAAGACAGGTGATGAAAATTATTTTCGTCTTGGGTGCGAAGAGGAATTTAGAACCACAATTATGATTATGAGTTATTCACGTGATTGTGGACAGAAACTGTTGATTGATGTTACAGGGATAAAATATTATTGGTGGAATTTTAACATGGAGAAGATAATAGGCTTTATGATCTATTTGATTCTTCTAATGGATTGCTCGTTCCGCTGCAACTATGGTTGAAAAGTTTATTCGTCTACCATATGTTCTAAATCTCTGATTCATTACTGATGAAGGCTATTGATAATTTAATTATCTTTAGTCATGATATTCTTTACTGGACTAGTTGTGCTCACCCTTTTATTTCACAATTCCTTTCAGGTGATGAGAGTATAGCTGGGTCGTGCGGGGATAACAGGGAAATAGAACGGTCGTCTATAGCTGTTGAAGTTCTCCCTAAACAGTATGAAAATAATTTTATTGATAACTTTAGATAAGTGCGTTGTATTTTATACGTCATTTAATAGTTATATTTGGTGAATCAAATAGGGTGAGGCGAAACCAACTTTGGAAGGATGTTTTGCCACTGTCATACAAGATGTCTAATGACATACAACTTCGTGTTATCATAAGACAGGGTTGTGCACATCCACTTGCTGAGTATATCTACGAGCACTACCTATATAATCTTGGAGTTTGGTTAAAATATAATTCTCAATCGGAGACAATAGAGATAATTATTTGTCAAGAGAAGACTTACCATTGGAAAGAACATGATAGTAATATTCTCATTTTTCTTTGGGGTCTATTGGGTTCACCAAGGATAATTCTTCAGTCATATGATATCTATTATAACTTAGATGCATGTACTCCTATATACGAAGGTTTCCTTGAGCATTTTTCAAAAATTTTAATTTCTAAAATAGTTATTGACTGTACATTTATGTAAGGTGTCATTGTGATGTGCTATCCAAGATTGGGATGAAAGTCACAGTTGGTATATATTTGTATCAAAACTCACAGCATATGTGTTGTTGTATTTTGCACTACAATTGTAATAATGAAGTTGTAGTTGTTTTCTGTACCATATATTTGGCGACTCAGAATAGGTTGGGTGGATTTGACATATTTTGGGGGCGTCACAAAGAGAGTCAAATCTAACTTCTAAGATTGAGGAACTAGAAAAGACAATCTCTACATGGAATAAATCCGCTTCTTCCTTGAACTCCCCTGATCTCCAGTCAGAGAAGTGCATCTGACATAACAGGTTTAGGTTTTGGGGAATCTACCTCAGAACTATATATGTAAAAGATAAATGAAAACTAGCTCTAGTAATGTTTCAAATTTTAATAGAAGCATTACATTTGTGAAATCCTCACAGAAGGAAGAACCAGTCCATCCCTGCTCTTCTGATCCAATTCATGTCTCAAGGCATAACGGATCCCATGCTGGCCTAGGATTCAGAAAAGAGAAGAGTAACTTAGCCACTACTCTCCAACCTTGAAGGGTCATAGAGTCGAGTAAAATCAACTCCACGAACCAACTGGGAAGGAACAGTAAAGTTAAGCTTCACTCTTCACAAATCATGAATCACAAGGATACATGGAAAAAGAAAAACCAGTATAAAGGAAGGATTGCTAAGAACCCACATAAGTCCAAATGGAGGAAGAATCCACATACAGAAACAAGCATGCATCATATTAGATGTTTTGTATGTAATAAGATTGGTCATAAGGCTGTAATATGCTACAATAATCCTATGCATATGAGACCCAAAATCAAGCAAATTTGGATTCCCAAGGGTACTAACAAAGTAGGACCCATGCAAGTATGGGTACCAAATGAGAGTTTAATCTTACCACAGGAACAGAGCTCTACGATCACAGCCTGGTATCTGGACAGTGGATGCTCAAGGCACATGACCGGGAACAAAGTCCTCCTGTCTAACTTCATAGAGAAGGAGGGTCCAACAGTCATCTTTGGAGACAATGGCTCTGGAAAGACAAGAGGATATGGCTCAACTGGGAATGGTGCAGTGTTCTTCAGTAAAGTAGCTTATGTGGAAGGACTAAAGCATAATCTTCTGAGCATAAGCCAACTTTGCTACAAGGGTCATCAAGTTACCTTCCTCAACAATCAATGTCAAGTCAGAGATCTGAAGACATCCTCTATAAAGCTGGCCGGAACAAGAGAAGGAAATGTCTACACTGTTAATATTGGTCAACTGAGTTCTGACGAGACAATATGCTTTCTGGCTAAAGCTTATGAAGAAATGAGCTAGTTATGGCATAGAAGACTATCTCATCTCAACTTCAAAAGCATGTCAAAACTGGCCTCCAAGGATCTAGTAGCAGGCTTACCCAAGCTCAGCTTTGTCAAAGAAAGGCCATGCAATACCTGTCAGCTTGGAAAACAGACTAGAAGCTCATTCAAGAGCAAAGCTGTCAACTCAATTGACAAGCCTCTGCAGTTGCTTCACATGGATCTATTTGGGCCAATTCCAACAACAAGCCTTGGAGGGAAGAGATACTCATTGGTCGTAGTGGATGACTACACCAGATTAACATGGGTGTTCTTTCTAAACTTAAAAGATGAAACAAGCTCCCAACTAATCAAGATGTTCAGACTAGTGATGAACGAGAAAGGGGAGAAAATCAAGGCTATAAGGAGTGATCATGGTAGAGAATTCGACTTCTCTGAGATGGACCAGTTCTGCACAGACAATGGCATCAGTCACAACTTCTCAGCTCCACGAACTCTTCAGCAAAACGAAGTAGCTAAGAGAAAGAACAGAACGTTGATAGAGGCTGGAAGAACTCTACTAGCAGCAGCTCATCTGCCTGAATACTTCTGGGTAAAAGCTGTCAACACTGCATGCTACACTCAGAACAAATCTCTTATGCACTCTACGTTAAAGAAAACTCCCTACGAACTGTGGAGAGGAAGAAAGCCAAGTGTCAGCTACTTTCATGTATTCAGTTATGCATGCTATATTCTCAACAATGGAAAATAGTATCTGACAAAGTTCCAACCCAAGTCAGAGGAAGGAATCTTTCTCAGATATGCCACAGATAGTAAGGCTTATAGAGTGTTCAACAAGAAGATGCTAAGTGTTGAAGTCTCGATTCACATCATCTTTGATGAAATAGACTTGGACAAAACAGTGTTTCAAGACACTACGAACGACAATTCAGACACTATAAACGAGACAGTCGAGCTTAACACCACAATCGTAGTCCCAAAAAATGAAATCGTCGAGTCAGGAGAGGAGATTGTAGAGAGAACTACGCTAGACAACGAACCTCCACATCAAGAAGCAGAAGTTGATCTTGAAGATCTCAGATAAGAAGGCATCAGGTCAGATGTTCCAATAGGAAACAGATGGGCAAAAGATCACACTCAAGACCTAACCATTGGAGATCCACATGCAAGAGTCAAGACAAGAGCTGCCACCCAGAATGAGTGTTTCTATCTAAGCTTTCTGTCACAAATGGAACCAAAGAAGATAGAAGATGCTATGGAAGACTCAAGTTGGATAGAAGCCATGCAAGAAGAACTAAATTAGTTTGAAAGAACCAAAGTACGGAGATTAGTTCCAAAACCAAGAAGCCACCCAGTCATTGGCATCAAGTGGGTCTTCAAAAATAGGATGGATAAAGATGGAGTAATAACAAGGAATAAGGCAAGACTAGTAGCCAAAGGTTACTCTCAAGAAGAAGGCATTGACTACAACGAGACCCTCGCACCTGTTGCCAGATTAGAAGCCATCAGGATATTCCTTGCCTTTGCTGCTCACATGAAATTCAAAGTCTTTCAAATGGATGTCAAAAGTGCATTTCTAAATGGTGAACTTCAAGAAGAAGTATATATGGAGCAATCTCCAGGTTTCATCAATCCAACTCTCTCTAATCATGTCTATAGATTAGACAAAGTCTTATATGGTCTTAAACAAGAACATAGAGCATGGTATGAGACATTAACTAACTTTCTTATTAAAAATGGTTTCACTAGAGGTAGAGTAGATATCACATTATTTCTTAGAAAGCACAAAGACAAAGTCTTATTAATTAGTTCAAATATATGTTGATGACATTATCTTTGGCTTTACTGATGAAAAACTGTGTAAGAGATTTGCCAAGCTTATGCAGAGCAAGTTCGAAATGAGCATGATGGGTGAGCTGAATTTCTTCCTTGGATTGCAAGTAAAGCAGACTGATGAAGAAATTTTCATAAACCAAGCCAAGTACATTAAAGACTTACTTAAAAAGTATGACATGAAATCAGCCTCTCCCATGAAAACACCAATTGCTCCAGCAACCAAGCTTGACAAAGATGAGAAAGGTAAAAGTATTGATATAACTCAGTACAGAGGTATGATAGGCTCTCTTCTTTATCTAACTGCCAGTAGACCGGACATAATGTTTGCAACATGCATATGTGCTAGATTCCAAGCTAATCCTAAGGAATCACACTTAACTGTTGTAAAAAGGATTTTCAGGTATCTCAAAGGCACACCTCACTTGGGACTTTGGTATCCCAAGGTGTCCTCCTTTGAACTAATAGGATATACAGATGCTGATTTTGCAGGCTGCAAGATCGATAGAAAAGTACCAGTGGCACCTGTTAGTTGCTAGGAAACAGACTTGTGTCCTGGTTTAGCAAAAAGCAAAACTCAGTATCTACTTCGATAGCAGAAGTTGAATACATTGCTGCTGGCAGCTGTTGTGCTCAAATCTTGTGGATGAAAAATTAGCTAGCAGACTATGGGTTTGATTTCAAATCTATACATGTTCATTATGATAACACAAGTGCTATAGCAATAACACACAATCCTGTCATGCATTCTAGGACTAAGCATATAAAAATAAGATATCATTTTATTAGGGATCATGTTCAAAATGGAACTATATCTTTACAATACATCCCTAATGAAAATCAACTTGCTGATGTCTTTACAAAGCCTTTAGATGAATCTAGATTTAATAAATTGATAAGTGAGTTAGGCATGCTAAATCTACAACCATAAACTCTATGCTCTAGTTTATACTAACCATGCAGATATAAAGGTTATGTTCAAAATCGTAGAGATGACTAAAGAAGGACCACGATCGTAGAGCTGCCTCGACATGACAAAGAAGCATCCTGCGATGACAATCTTCCTAACAAATTCAAACAATCCCTCTGATAACCGCCTCAGGGACAAACCTGTTCCTTAGTTCATTCTAAGAGGTTGGCCCTTCCTGAGCTACCTTAACCCAGAAGGAATGCTAAGTCAAAGTTCATCACAAGGACCAGGACAAACAACGTTCGTAGAGCAGATTCAGCAGTGAACTCAACGATCGTAGTGCAACCTCAACAATCGTAGTGCACCTTCAACGATCGTAGTGCAACCTCGACGATCGTAGTCCTCCCAAAGGATACACTAGCTCAGGGGGAGCCAAGGGCAGATTAGTATTTTTCACATCATTTAAAATCGTGGAACCAAGCAGGACTTGACACATGCCCCAATATGTAGATCGAGAGGAGGAAAGTTACAAGTACAGATTGAAAAGGTCTTTTTAAAAACTCACCTCAGAAGTTCAAAAAGCTAATCCTTCTCTACCAGCAGAAACCCTAGCTTTTAGAAACGCTAAACCAACCTCAGTACAAGAAAATCATTGGTGGCTTCAAATGTTATCTCTGATTACAGACTCTACTTCGATGAGTTCAAGATAATTGACCCTCAATTTCACAAAATTCTATCTCTTTTGAAGAAAGATGGTCTTGAAGAAGCTCTGGGCACCATCACATGGATCTACCCGAAGCTGGTAAAAGAGTTCTACAGCAATGGAGTTTTTGAAAATGATGTTATCACCACAAGGGTTAAGGGGGAGCAAATTAAACTCAAAGCTGAAGATGTAAACCTAGCCCTAGGTTTCAAATTAAATGGACTTCTATCTATAGAGGTCATCGACTTTCATGAAGGTCTGAAGATCATAAAAAATTTTAGGTCGTCAAGGGATACAAGAAGAAAGAGTTTCCCTAAAGGTATGAGTTTTTGGCTGACATTGTTGGGAAGTGCATATGCTATAAAAGCTCTGGCCATGACTCTGTGAAAGAAGTTCAACTGAAGCTCATGACAGCAATCTGCTTTGGGATTTAACTCAACTATGGGGCCCTACTCATCGATTGGATTGGGAAGTGGATACTCAGTTCAAAGAAATCAAAGAGCTCTAGAAAAATGCTCTACGGGCGGTTTATAGGCATAATCATGAAGTCAGCACTGAGTGACAAAATTGGGGATAATGAAGGAGAATCTATCAATCCCAACAGAAAGATGACCCAACAACTATTTTAAAATTGGAAAAGGAATCCTGCAGAAAATGTCAGAATGATGTCAGAATCCAGTGGAAGGACGGGTGAAGCATAGGAGTTTGGGCTACCAGGAAATATGTCGGTGGTGAAGGAAGCTGATGAAGAAGAATAAATTAACAAAGAGAAACCCATCGCTTTGGTCAGAAAAAGCAAGGGAAAGTGGAAAATGAAGGCTCAGATGATAGAGGAGCCTCAAGGTTCAACCATTGATGCACCTCAAGAGAGTTTAGGCACTAAAACTCTGAAGAAAATGAAGGGAAAAGAATAGCAGCCTGAAGAAGAAGAAGACAAAGCTACCATCTCTCAGCTGCTTAAGAAGGGAAAACGCAGCCATAAGTCAAAGAAGTCTTCGTTCTCTTCGATCGTAGAGTCTCTACCTATCGTAGAGTCCAGACTTGACATCACTCTAGAAGTGGATGCTATAAAAGTTTCATAGGCTGGTCAAACTTTCAGAGCTGAAGAAAAAGAGAATGCTGAGGCTGTGGTTCAGCCTAAGAGAACAAAGAGAAAGCTTTTTAAGAAATACATTCTTGTCAATGAAGGAGTATTAAAGGAGGAAGATAGAAGAATAGCTACTGAGAAAGGGTTACCCGAAGCAAGTAAGGAGAATACAGCTCGAGTTGAGGGGAAGCTTCCTGAAGTTCCTACACTAGAAAATGCTCCAGCTGAGGGGGAGTTGCTTGAAGTTCAAATAAATGATCAAATTGAGGGGGAGCCTTATGAAGTTCCTATGTCAGAGAATGTTACAGCTGAGGAGGAATTGCCAAGAGATCATCATGAACCTACCTTAGTCCCTCAAGAGATACTAGCTTCAGAAACTATAGAAATGGAAAGGGTTGAAGCTATGGAGGATGAGAGATCAGAAGAGCAAAGAAGAGAAGTGGAGATGATTGATGTAATGGAAATTTCAAATGAAGACAAAGAAGAAGAAGAGGATGACGAAGTTGAGATTATCGCAGTGGGCTGGGATGGATACAGAAGAGCCAACTACAATCAACTGTTCTCCTATTTACCTATGATGCCCTTTCATAGATCCCAAATACTTAACTCCTGGGATCACATGTTCTGGACCTTCAAAGCTTATCCAGCAATCTCAGTGCTAGCTCATGGTTTCCCAGGCAACCTCACTTTAGCCTGAAAGCTAATCACTAACGGTGCCTCTTCAAAAAATGGGCATGAGGTAAAATCTATTCCCATCTCTTTCAGGGTTAGTCACTGTCTACCATCAATCTTCAACCAATTCTACAAATTGCTAAGATGGTTGGAAGTGATACTTCATCCACTTAATCATTTCTAGTTACAGAATTCCAACATTCTGTAACTGATGAACCAAATATGCCTAATTTTGTATTGATCCAATCTCCTACAATCTCTCGCTCTACGAATATTGATCTTACTCCAATCGTAGAGTCACCTCCTGAAACTCAATCTTACACACCTGCTCCTCCATCAGATATTCCTTCCTCTTTAACTCATAACTATTTTGATCTTGATCTTGTTCTCTACAACCTGCAAGATCAACATAGAAGAATCTCTCCTCCAAATACTTAGCAACTCCTTGAGCTTATATCAGATCTTCCTACCAAAACGGAGCTGTCTACAACATCTCAAAAGGTGACCAAGGACATTCAAGAAGATCTTGAAGTTCACTTAGACCTTGTTTATCTGAGGCTGACTCATTTGATCGATGCTGCCAACACCTTCCTCAGCAATCTAAGTACTGAGCTTACAAAGAAGCTTAGGGAGATCATAAAGGAAATGATCCAGAGTATCAATGAAAGGGATCAAATTCACTTTTAGGCTGTCAAGAAACACAGGGAAGCAGTTCTCTTTCTGCAGAAGACTCAGGAATCTCAAAATACTCTTATAATGGAAAGTCTCACGAAGTCTATGAACATCAATGAAAGAATTCCAAGCATTCTCCATGGGTCAAATGCAATAAACAGAAACTGTCTTAGCCATTCTACAAAAGAAAGAATCTTGAACTGATTCTTTGGTCCAAGAAAACCGTGAAGACATTGCTCTCTCCAAGAATCAGCTCCACGAGCTCGTCCAAGGCATGAGTCGACTGTCTGAAGACATTTGAACCCTTGATGCTGACATAAAGGGGGAGACTAAAGGGGAAAGAGAGAAAGGCAAAGGTAGAGGTAGAGGTAAATTCATTACTCAATCTTCAAGGATCCCTCCCGCAAGATAACCTCGCCATCAAACTCCACGACCTGATGGGCAACAAATTATCCTGGCACAACCGCTAAGGAGTCAAGAGCCATCTCCTAGCTCACAAGGGGTAACCACTACAGGACTAAACATGCCAATTGGAGATACTGCATTCATGAACAGACACGATCATTGGAACGGCTAAGTCAAAGCGAGCAGGAAGATATAGCATTGAAAGACGAAGCCAACAGTAGAAGAAGAGCTGCAAAATATGCCAATCCTCTAAGGAATAAAAGGCAGAAGAAATAGAGATAAGTTAGAACTCATTTCTTATTGATGTAATTAAGCTTTATTGTAATATCTGTCTTTACAAACATCAATAAACTCTTGCTTATTCTCTAGAGATTTCAGTTGCTCACTGAAATACTAAGTCATTTTTACTTTCTAGCAACTACATCTAGAAATTGATAATCATGTTATAAATCTCCTTGGTTATGTCAACATCAAATAGGGGGAAATTGTTGGGAGATTGTATATTTAAATTTGATGTTAAAAGTAAATATTCATGATTATATGTAAAGTCCTTCAAGGAATACATGTACAAGGACTTAGTGGTAGATCAAACTTGTTTGGTTGATCTGAGCTTTAATGTTTATCATTCTATAAATGAATGTATCGAAGAAAAGATCAAAGGTGTTAGGTTGATCTATATCTTGAAATGTAATAGATAGGCTTCAATAGAATCGTAGTCTGTCGAGCCAGTCAAGAGATTGTAGAAGACAAGGCAGAATCGTAGAGCATCAAGAAATCGTAGTTTGTTTGCTTTGAAGGGCCTTTCTCGAAATCGTAGAGTGGTCTAAACGCCTGCCGAGCCAACTCAGAGATCGCAGTGTGCTCTCGGAAGCATAGAGTCTGCAAGTCAAGCAAGTGAAGATCGTAGTGTACCAATACTCAAGAGAAATCGTAGTATTCTTGTTTACTAGTGCCGAATCAAGCATCAAGGTGGCAAGACACCACGATCATGATCGTAGTGTATCATCTGTCTACATCAGAAGCATCGAGCCTTGTCCATTTGTTTAAGAATAAAAGTCAACAAATGAGGAATGCATTATAGACGTTGAGACTATCGGGAATCCCAATGACACAACACTCATCCTTAGTATATAACAAAGAGACGTATTGAAGAAGCTAAGGAAAGTACTACGGGTCAGGAGAAAACATCTTTTTAGGTGTTAGGTGAGATAGCAGTCTGCTGTGTCAGTGGGGTCAGACGACTAATCAGAAGATTTGCAAAAAGTCACCATCAGTGCTCACAAATGTCAAAGACAATTAATGCTTCAACGGATGTCTTCCAATGGATGCATTTCAAAGACACCTTATATACAAACAGAAGCAGATACAAGGGATAAGCAAGCATACAACTAAACGCTGAAGAACACTCAACGCCCAACTCTACGATTTGAAAAAGAAAGCTTGATGAGCTACTTAGTTCTTTTGAACAAAAGCTTAACGGCAACTGAGTAGCACCATTCAAGAACTCAACTGTCTTTAAGTGAAGTAAGAAGGACTTGAAGAGTTCTAAGTGAACTAAGAAGTACCAAGTTTGCTGGACTTGAAGAGTTCTAAAGTGAACTAAGAAGTTCCAAGACTGCTGGTCTTGAAGGAATCTGTGAGATTCAAAGATTATAAAGATATCCTTAGTGGATTTCCTATTCAAGGAGTAGAAGAGTGGACTAGGAGCCTTGAGTGCTCTGAACCACTTAAAAATACTATGTCTCTTATATTCTTGCCATAATTGCTATATCTATCATAACTGCTTATCTCCTATTAACTCGTTTTATCTTAAAGGGAAAATAAACAAATCTCAAATTTCACTGTGATTAAATCATTATCAAAACTAATAAGTATTTTCGAAATGAATTTTTTTAATATCTATTCAACCCCACCTTCTAGATAACTATTGTGCCTCTGAGAACTAACAACTTCCTTTAATACTCACTAACACATTGATTAGATATGAAATCATAATCACTAATCGTTAACATTAATCCCATTCTATGACACATCACTCCTTGATTATCACACTACCTCATCTTATGTAATTACAATATGTTATTATATCTTGTTACATGTTTTAGGCTTTACTATATTCATTAGAATAGACTAAATAAACATTCCTTGAACCATACATTTAAAAGCTTAACCCTAGGTCTGTTCTAATATTATCGCGGTCGCGCCACTTTTGTTCTTGGCACCAGCGCGACCACACCCAAATTGACTTAATTTCTAGTGCGGAGGTGCCGCGATGCAGACTCAATTTCCGTGTATCTCACTGCTCTTGCCGCTCCAAGGAAATCCAGACTTCTCCCTAAACTACCTAATCTATATTTACAGACATTATCTAAGAACTAGAGAGAGAAAGTACAAAAGAGGAGAGAGAACTATCCTATTCTAAGCTAAGCTATCTGATTCTTTTTTCTGCAGAGGCTTTGTTTGCAATATATATCAGTTTCCCTCTTTTTCCAGGTCAAAAGCACGCCTTCTCTACCTGGGCACCGGAGGTCGCGCTGCGACGCGAGATAATAAGCTTATGGGTGGCGCTGCGGCGCCACGTCAGCTTGGAAAACACCGGAGCTTGTGCTCCGACGCGAGTCTATGAGGAATCAGGGGCGCTGCAGCGCCAAGGTGACGTTAGCTAGACAAGGAGGGTGGCACTGCGGTGCGAGATTAAGGCTAGGCTTTGGCGCTACGATGCGAGTGTATGAAATATGACCATTTTGCCCCTTGAAGGCTAGAAAAGACCTGTTAGGCCCTGCATTACGTCGGTTAAGCAAAATAATACTAAAATAATATAAAAGCTATATAAACTATGAAGATCTAGCAACTAATTAAGCCATAAAGTATCCGATTCGCGGGTATAAATCTCACTCATCATGAGCCATATTCAGTGAACTTATTCTCTAATAAGCACCTACATACTTGCTTTAGTGTCTCCACATAAATTATCATGAGATCAATCATCCTCATCCAATGAGCAAGCAACGTATGTACCAATTTATCCGGATTCACTAATCCCCAATTTAGTAATCCAACAATTGAGAACTATTTTAGTTTTAAGCTTTCTAAGAATTTAGATCTCATTAGAATGATCATCATCATTATTCTAAAAGCATTGCTTAAAACTATGGGTTTATCATATATTATAAAGCAGCATCATGTATGTGACGCCCCTAAAATAGGTAGACATCACCCATTCTGAGTTGCCAAATACATGGTATAGAAATAAATACAACTTCATTAATACAATTGTCGTGCAAAATACGACAACACATACACTGTGAGTTTAAATACAAATATTGTCTAATAGACAGTATTCAAACTCAAAAGGAGTCCTTATTACAATTATTGATACACTATTTTACAAAAATAGTGAGGACTGCTAAAATAACTTTCTAGAACCATCACTCCATACCCCGGCTAGTTCCTGCTATATTCTCACCTCCTGAGAAGAAAAATGGAACAAAAAGGAAAAGAGTGAGCTCAACTAGTCCAGTAAAGAATATTATGACTAAGATAAAGAATAATAATTTATCATTAGCCTTCAACAAATCAGATAAAATATAATGGACACCAGTTTTAGATCAATATTCGCAGTGAAAATAACAATTCATTGGAAGAGTTAAGTAGAGAATGAAATCTACTATCATCTATGAATTTAAAAGTCCATCATTAATATTTTATCCATGTAATATCAATCAATATACATCTTGTATCAAATATTCATCTTTGCACTACGGGCCAAAGATATTCATTTGTATCACCAGTTGGTCTTGTTCATCTCAACACCTGTTCATCTTTGCACTACGGGCCAAAGATATTCATCAGGTAATCATTCATCTTTGCACTACATGCCAAAGATATTCATCAAGTATCACCATTAAAGATTGAGGATGATGAAAAACGTTTTAGAGTACGAATTCAGTGAGACAAAATGATAAATATTAGAGATTCGTACTTTAGATAATTCAAGTTTAAAAATACTCCATAATAAATCATAATGGAGTAAAATTCAAGAATGAAGATCAAAACATGGATACAATCAAAGATAGTACCATAATAGACATCTGGGAAAAAGAAGAGAAAATTTTATTTTTCGGTGAATAGTGCTGTATTTGTGAATAGTGCCGTATACGTGAATAGTGCCGTATACGTGAATAGTAATTTCGACACAAAAAGATAGAAATTCCACAATAGAATTCATATCAATATTTTAGCATAATGATACTGAAGAAAATAATATCATTTACGAAGAAAATAACATCCCTTACCTCAAAATAATAGTATTTCTGATCGAAATATCGGATGTAAAGCCGAAGAAAACTTGCACTGAATAGCAACTCTCAAAGTATCTAAATACTCACAAAAATACGCTCGATAATATAGAGAGAGAAAACTTATGTTTCTGGTGTAATTTTCAATTCTAACCTAAGCACCTATTTATAGAAAAATGCTAGAACGCCAAAGGAGACTAAATTAATAAAATAATAATTTTTTTTTCCACGCCTCATCCTTTGTTGAATAAGCAAGCCAGCCATTTCTGAAAAAAAATTGCAGCCCACATGTTTTCAAACAAAAGTGGGTCCCACCCAATTTTAATAAAAATATTTAATTTTTAAAATTTCAACAATTCATAATAAATAGCCCTTTTATCAGAAAAATATAAATTTTATGTCCATTCCATAAGAAATCGAATTCTCTACAACTTTGTAGCTTTAAGTTTTTCTAAATTCCAAACATAAAATGTCCGAAATCCACATACGGATGATTTTTAATACATCTATTCTGACAAAATACTGATAAAACACCTCAACATTAATTCCTTCAATTATATCTACATAAAAATAAATATTTCCTTATCATATAAATCAATAATTAATTATTCACAAATAATATTACAGAATAACAATTATGACAACCAGGTCGTTCCCAGGAAAGAGGGGGCTTTCCGATAAGGATTTTTCCTTACTGGCGCGCAATTAGGTGACTAAATCTTTCCTTAGACAGAACTTCCTTAGACATTGCCAATAATACTATCTAATAATATTATTCAAATAATATGAATTATTAATCTGATAATGAAAAATACTGTGTAGTGACAATTATTGAAACAACAATAATATAAAATATCAACGCAGCAATTATTGAATCAATAAAATAAAATATTGAACAGTAATTACTGTAGCAATTATTGAGTAGTGCATTCTTACGTAAGAATCAATAATTCAAAAATATTGTGCAATATCGTGTGCTACTGTGCAACTACACGTATTACTGTATTTTAACCACTAGGTAATCTAACAGTGTTAACGGTAACGATTACGTCGTTATTTATAAAAACTCAAACTTGTCGTTTTCTTCATCCGACCGTTTTCCGTTATGGGGCTCACAAATGGCTGCGCCGTCGTACGAATATTCCCCGACAGCAAGAATATTCCACAACCAAACGAATATTTCCCGACAAAATGAATAGTTTATAACCGCTTGCTTATTTTGCAAAATTTGCACATTTCACCCATATCCAAAGCATTATATCAAATTAACTCCTTATTATTTCAAGATAATGAATAGAGAAAATTCAATTTTATTTATAATAAGTTGGGGTCTTACAACCTCCCCTCCTTATAAAATTTCATCCTCAAAATTGACGTACGTACCTGGTATTTTAAAAAGGTGAGGGTACCTCGCTTTCATTTCTGATTCCAACTCCCAGGTCATTTCTTCAATAGCATGGTTCCTTCACAAAATCTTAACTTGTGGTATAACCTTGGTGCGTAGGATATGCTCTTTCCTATCCAACTCCCTTTAAAATCTAGGACACATAGTCTTAATAGATCTTCAAGGGTTTGAATAGTCCTTTCCGATTGCCCATCCGTTTGAGGATGGTATGTTGAACTGAATCGTAAATCCGTACCCATAGCTTTCTGCTAGCTAACCCAAAATCGTGAAGTAAATCTTGGGTCACGATCCAAAACTATGGATACTGGCATACCATACAATCTCACAATCTCATTTACGTACATACGAGCAAGACGTTCAAGGGAATAAGTCTCACGTATAGGCAAAAAATGAGCAGACTTGGTTAATCGATACCCAAATCGCATCTATGCCTTGAGAAACTTTGGGAAGACCCGTAACGAAATCTATGGTAATGTATTCTCACTTCCATTTCATAATCTTAAGTAGTTGCAATGGACCCTTTGGCACTTGATGCTCGGCCTTTACTCGTTAACAAGTTAAACACCTCGAGATAAACTTCACAATCTCTCTCTTCATATTGTTCTACCAAAATGTTTGTTGAAGATCATGATACATTTTGGTACTCCCAGGATGGATTGCAAATGGTGTGTTATGTGCGTCCATCAGGATTTTATGCTTCAAGACAGAATCGTTAGGAACGCAAAGTCTGGAGTTGACTCAAAGTATTCCTTCTTCATCGATTCCTGCTTCTGGAATAACACCTTCTTATACTTTCTTCTTCATACGCATCAGCCCCAGGTCCGTAGCTTGAGCAGCTTTAACTTTATCTATTAAAGTTGGTTCTACTCGTATGTTTGATATCCTCACGTGGGTACTTGGAGCCTTTACCTCTATCTCCATCCTTTGCAAGTCACACAAAATGGGCCTTTTTGTTAACAACATTGCACTTGTACCCGCATATGATCTTCTACTCAATGCATCAACTATAACATTTGCTTTTCCAGGATGATATTGAGTACTATGGTCGTAATCTTTCAACAGCTCGAGCTAACGTCGTTGCTTCAAGTTGAGTTCCTTTTGGGTGAAGAAATATTTGTGGCTTTTATAATCCGTATAAATCTCTATTTTCTCCCCATATAGGTAGTGCCTCCAGATTTTCAATGCGAAAACGACTGCTGCCAACTCCAGATTATGAGTAGGATAATTCCTCTCATATTCTTTGAGTTATCACGAGGCATAGGCTATAACATTCCCATGTTGCATGAGAACACATCCTAACCCTTTGCTTGAAGCATCATTGTAGATAACAAATCCATTCGAACCAGATGGTATTATCAGAACAGGTGCCGAAATGAGTCTCCTCTTGAGCTCTTGGAAACTCTTCTCGTATTTCTCCCTCCATACGAATTTTGTATCTTTCCGAGTCAGCTGAGTTAACGGAGTAGCGATTCGAGAAAATCCTTCCATGAATCTCCGATAATAACCAGCTAAGCCCAGAAAGCTACGTACTTCGGTCACCGACTTCGGTTGCTCCCAACTTTGTATTGCTTCTATCTTCGTCGGGTCAACAGATACTCCATGTTTTGACACTACGTGCCCAAGGAATTCTACTTCCTTAAGCCAGAACTCGCATTTCTTCAGCTTGGCATATAACTTGTTGTCACGAAGTCTTTGAAGTACCAGCTTCAAATGGTGCTCATGATCTTCACGGCTTTTGGAATAGATGAGGATGTCATTAATAAAGACAACAATGAACTGATCCAAATATTCCTTAAATACACGGTTCATCATATCCATGAAAGTAGCAGGAGCATTAGTCAATCCAAAAGACATGACTAAGAATTCATAATGCCCGTACCGAGTTCTAAAGGCAGTCTTCGGAATATCCTCAGTTTTAATCTTTAGCTGATGATTTCCAGAACGAAGATCGATCTTTTAAAAGAATTATGCTCCTTGAAACTGGTGGTCATCAATGCGAGGTAGTGGATACCTATTCTTGATGGTGACATGATTCAATTCTCAGTAGTCAATACAAAGTTGCATACTCCCGTCTTTCTTCTTTATAAATAAAACAGGAGCACCCCAAGGAGATGTACTAGGACGAATGAAATCGATGTCTAACAATTCTTGTAGTTGGACTTTTAACTCCTGAAGTTCAATAGGAGCCATTTGATATGTGGTTTTAGAAATAGGCTTTGTACCAGGTTTAAGGTCAATAAAGAATTCAACTTTACGTTCTGGTGGTAGACCGGGAAGTTCTTTAAGAAATACGTCAGGAAATTCACTAACAACAGAAATATTATTTAAATCTGACGTGTTTTTGTTCAAGTCCATAACATGAGCTAAGAAAACTTGACATCCATTTTTTAATAAACGAATGGCTTTATGGCTTGATATGACAGTGATTGACTTTAGTGGTTTGGTTGCTTGAATTCGCATAACAGGTTGGTTAGGAATATGAAAATTAACAACCTTACGAAAATAATCAATTTTGGCATGATGAGTAGTTAATCAATCAATCTCTAAAATCACATCAAATGCAATTATCTTTAAAGAGATAAGATCAACAGGAAATGTGACGGTGCCAACTTGGATTAAGCAAGATTTATAAACAGTGGATGTAATAAAAGTTTTTCCTAACGGAGTCTCCACAAATAAGTCAATGTCTAATTTCTCTGGAGTCAAGTTTAAACGTTTAGCACAAACAGGAGAGATAAAAGAATGGGTAGAACTGGTATCTAGTAAGGTATAAACTTTGTAAGAGTTCAAGATTAGCTTACCCGTGATCACCTCGTTCGGGTTTCTCGCGTTTTGGCCAGTCACGACAAATGCCCTCCCTTGAACCACCGACTTTGTTTTATCCGTAGTCGCCTTTGGTGCTGCCGTCCCAGTTGGACTTGACTTTGCTACCGAACAAAACCGGGCTATATGACCGTTTTTTCCATAACTGAAACACACCTTAGAAGGCTGTGAACAATTTGGACTTATATGTCCCTCCTCTCCGCATCTGTAGCATCTAACTGGCGGTCGTTCTCCTCCCCTAGAATTTGTTGTTGGTGCTGGTGCTGTTGCTGCTGCTGATGTCTTCCCGTCATTGTTGAATCTCATCTTTTTAAAATTTCCACTTGACTCACCTCTCCTATTATCATGGTCACGATTACCACCCGAGTAGTTACCTCTTTTGTCTGTATTTTTCCCTCCTCACTAGTTATCATCGCTCCGATGACTTCTGTCACCAGTATGACCCTAGTTGTGGTCCCTCGGTTGAACATACTCATTATCTCGCTCTAATAATTGAGCCATGTTGACAACATCTGAATACAGAGAAAATTTGTGAGAGATAAGGTATTGCCGAATCTCGGGTTTTAGACCTCTAAGAAACATTCGCGTCATTCGTTCCTCATTCTCTACTAAATGAGGTGCAAACCTGGATAACTCTACGAACTTCGCCTCGTACTGGGACATCGTCATGTTATTTTGTTCCAGTCTAATAAACTCTACCTCCTTCATATGACGAATACTTTCAGGAAAGTACTTGTCATTAAATAGTTTTTGAAACGTTTCCCAAGATATGTTAAGTGCGGCAAGCTGGGTACGCTTCACAGATTTCCACCAGTAATCTGCCTTACCACGGAACATAAAGGTGGCGAATGGAACCTTCTGTTCTTTCGTGTATCCTAAGACATCGAATATCTTGGTAGTTTGCTTGACCCACATTTTTGCCTTAATTGGATCCGGCTTTTCCCATAATTCTGGTGGTCCCAACTCCTTGAACTGCTTGGATGTGACAAACCGTGCGTTGCTATCATTTCCACCCGTATTTTGTACACGAGTCTCCCTCGTCTGATTTTGCATGAACTGCAAAAAGCTTCTAAATATCCCATCATTAATCGTTTGTTCGGTAGTGTTGTTTACAGGAGAAATATTGTCTTCCTATTGCACGTTCTCCTGATTGGTGACTAAAGGTGTTTCACGGTCTCATACACTCTATTGTTGATGTTCTCAGCTGTCATTCTCAAATACTGCCATAAAACAAGGGTTAATTAAACAACTTAACATATCACATAATATCCCTATATTAGGACCGACCAACAAATAAGCCTAGGTAGGACACACTAGCGAAGGATTTACTCGTTTCTCCCCTCCTAGTTTTATTCCCCGATCTCTGCCAGAGACCATATCCCTAAGCTCTGATACCAACTGTGACGCCCCCAAAATAGGTATACATCACCTATTCTGAGTCACCAAATACATGGCACAGAAACAAATATAACTTCATTAATACAATTATTGTGCAAAATACGACAAAACATACACTGTGAGTTTAAATACAAATATTGTCTAATAGACAGTATTCAAACTCAAAAGGAGTCCTCATTACAATTATTGATACACTATTTTACAAAAATAGTGAGGACTACTAAAATAACTTTCTAGAACCATCACTCCATACCCTAGCTAGTTCCTGCTATATTCTCACCTCCTGAGAAGAAAAATGGAACAAAAAGAAAAAGGGTGAGCTCAACCAGCCCAATAAAGAATATTATAACTAAGATAAATAACAATAATTTATCGTTAGCCTTCAACAAATCAGATAAAATATAATGGACAACCACTTTTAGATTAATATTCGCAGCGAAAATAATAATTTATTAGAAGAGTTAAGTAGAGAATGAAATCTACTATCATCTATGAATTTAAAAGTCTATCATCAATATTTTATCCATGTGACATCAATCAATATTTTATCTATGTGACATCAATCAATATACATCTTGCATCAAATATTCATCTTTGCACTACGTGCCAAAGATATTCATTTGTATCACCAGTTGGTCATGTTCATCTCAACACCTGTTCATCTTTGTACTACGGGCCAAAGATATTCATCAGGTAATCATTCATCTTTGCATTATAGGCCAAAGTAGACCTGGCAAAATTGGCCCAGGCCCGCGGGCCGGGCCGGGCTGGCCCGTAAAAACTGGGCTTTGGGCTTAACTTTTTTAGCCCATGAAAACTTGGGCATTTTTGGCCCGGCCCGTGGCGGCCCGGCCTGGCCCGTGAGTTTTTTTTTTTAAATAAAATTTTGCTACTTGTAGGGCTTGAACACAAGACTTGTAAGTAAATAAATAAGAGTTCAAACCAACTAAGCTACAACAACTATTTATTTTTAATGCAATCTTCAATAAATTTTAACTATATTTGAAAATTATAATTAAGATATGTAGTTAATGTAGGTAATTAATTAATAATACTAATTTATAATACTATTAAAATTTTAATTGATTGAGATATGTAGTTAATAATTTCAAAGTATAAAACTATTAAACTAACAATTATTAGTTTAAGTTAGATAATATAATTATAAAAATTTAAAATTATCTATATATTAGTATTAATTACAATATTTATTATTTTTAAAAGTTAAATAAATTATATTAATTTTAAAGAATCAAATTTGATTATATACTTTGAATTACTAGCAATATATAATCCGAATCAACCACTAATTTTTTAGATTGCAACTTTGCAAGTCCAAAATCTATACACAATAATATAGATAATTTTATCCCTTAATTATGCAATCCCCTTACTTATTGTAGTACATTTAGAAAGTAAATCAATCATTATCCCTTAATTATGCATTCCCCCTACTTATTTGGAAAGTAAATCAATCATTATCCCAAATCATGCCTTTATTTTAATATCTAAAATTATAACACTATTAAAATTTTAATTGATTGAGATATATAGTTAATTTAAGTAATTAAAATTATTATTATTACTATTTTTGGTGTATCAAGATTTTGCAAAAAAAAAAAAAGGAAAAAGCTCGCGGGCCGGCCCGGCCCGCCCAACCCGGGCCACGAGCCTCACTTTTTCAGCCCGCCAAAACCCTGGTCGTTTTTAGCCCGGCTCGTTTTTGGCCCGTCCGCACTTGGCCCGGCCCGGCCCGGGCCCGCCCGCCCATTTGCCAGGTGTAGGCCAAAGATATTCATCAAGTATCACCATTAAAGACTGAGGATGATGAAAAATATTTTAGAGAACGAATCCAGTAAGACAAAAGGACAAATATTAGAGATTCGTACTTTAGATAATTCAAGTTTAAAAATACTCCATAATAAATCTTAATGGAGTAAAATTCAAGAATGAAGATCAAAACATGGATACAATCAAAGATAGTAATCATAATAGACATTTGGGAAAAAAAGAGAGAAAATTTCATTTTTCGGTGAATAGTATCGTATTTGTGAATAGTGCTGTATACGTGAATAGTAATATCAACACAAAAAGGTAGAAATTTCACAATAGAATTCATATCAATATTTCAGTATAATGATATTGAAGAAAATAATATCATTTACGAAGAAAATAACATCCCTTACCTCAAAATAACAGTATTTCTGATCGGAATATCGGATGTAAAGCCGAAAAAAATTTACACTGAATAGCAACTCTCAAAGTATCTAAATACTCACAAAAATATGTTCGATAATATAGAGAGAGAAAACTTATGTTTCTGGTGTGATTTTGAATTCTAACCTAAGCATCTATTTATAGGAAAATGCTAGAATGCCAAAGAAGACTAAATTAATAAAATAATAATATTTTTTTTCTTCCACGCCTCCTCCTTTGTTGAATAAGCAAGCCAGCCACTTCTGAAAAATTTTTGCAGCCCACATGTTTTCAAACAAAAGTGGATCCCACCAAATTTTAATAAAAATATTTAATTTCCGAAACTTCAACAATTCATAATAAATAGCACTTTTGTCAGAAAAATATGAATTTTATGTCTATTCCATAGGAAATTAAATTCTCTACAACTTTGTAGCTTTAAGTTTTTCCAAATTCTAAATAAAAAATGTCTGAAATCCACATACGGATGATTTTTAATACATCCATTCCGAAAAAATACTGATAAAACACCTCAACATTAATTCCTTCAATTATATCCACATAAAAATAAATATTTCCTTATCATATAAATTAATAATTAATTATTCACAAATAATATTACAGAATCACAATTATGACAACCAGGTCGTTCCCAGGAAAGAGGGGGCTTTCCGATAAGGATTTTTCCTTACTGGCGCGCAATTAGGTGACTAAATCTCTCCTTAGACAGAACTTTCTTAGACATTGCCATTAATACTATCTAATAATATTATTCAAATAATATAAATTATTGATCTGATAATAGGAAATACTGTGCAGTGATAATTATTGAAATAACAATAATATAAAATATCAACGCAGCAATTATTGAATCAATAAAATAAAATATTGAACAGTAATTACTGTAGTAATTATTGAGTAGTGCATTCTTACGTAAGAATCAATAATTCAAAAATACTGTGCAATACCGTGTGCTACTGTGGAACCACGCGTATTACTATATTTTAACCACCAGGTAATCCAACAGTGTTAACGGTAACAATTACGCCGTTATTTATAAAAACTCAAACTTGTCATTTTTTTTATCCGACCTTTTTTTGTTATGGGGCCCACAAATGGCTACCTCGTCGTACGAATATTCCCCGACAGTAAGAATATTCCACGACCAAACGAATATTTTTCGACTAAATGAATATTTTATAACCACTTGCTTATTTTGCAAAATTTGCACATTTCACCCATATCCAAAGCATTATATCAAATTAACTCCTTATTATTTCAAGATAATGAATAGAGGAAATTCAATTTTATTTATAATAAGTTGGGGTCTTACAATGTAGATAATTAAAAGCCTTTAATAAATTAATATTTTTTATTAATAAATGAATAAGATTGTTATAAAGTAAATGCTTTATCATCAAACATGATTGACTTGTATGCATACTACTTTCAATCTCCCACTTGCACTAAAGCCAATCATCATGGTATCTCATACCCTTCTTCTCTAAGTGACAATTATCCTGTTGTTGGATAAGCTTTAATTAATGGATATGTAATGTTGTTCTTGAGAGTCCACTATCTCTATAGTGATTTTCCATCATTCAATGATTCCTATAATTAAATGAAAGTGTCACAACACATGTTTAGATCCAAGATGAGACTTAGGAATTATCAACTTGTAGCTTCATTTATAGCTATATACCTCGTCTTTATTACTTAACCAACAACCGTTTGTTGTTTGGAACCTTTCCAATTCACTGCACCACCGTTCAAGGTAACGCTTTACCTTAAACTGGATTTTTTGTTGTCTTGGTCTGTTTGAAAAACTTGAGTCTATTAAGCCTTCTAGTTTTAATTCAGACCTACTATAAATATGATCACATCCTTAGTATCGGTTAAGTACTTTAAGATATTTTTCACTGTCTTACAGTGATCTTCTCCAGAATATGACCGATCAAGATCAGGTCTCGTATATTTCATTATATACATAATTGTCACTCATGCAATCTCTCTTTTCAGGAGTCTATGAGGATTATTAAGAGAGATACACTCCACGGCTCATCAACATGAAACATCTCTTGGAGTTTTCCATGCTAAACGACTTTACCATCAAATGAATGTGAGACCCCGAATTTTATGAAATAAAAGTATTCAATTTTTCTATTTTGGTAAATAGTTAAATTAATAAAAGTTTAAAGTTAAGGGTAATATGTGAAATTTTTATTTTTTGCAAAGTAAGCAATTTGATATAAAATATTCGTTATGTCGGGGAATATTCGAATAGTCGGGAAATATTCTTTTTATCGGGGAATATTCGTACGACGGTACAATCATTGATGGACCCCACAACGGAATTATTGTCAATTTAGAAAACGACAAAATTTTTTTTATGAAAATAACGGCGGAAGTTTTACCGTTAACTGTTGAAACACCCGGTGTTAAAAGTACAGTAATATGCGTGGTTGCATAGTAGCACACGGTATTGACTATTTATGCTTACGTGATAAGTCACTCAGTTTTGTTTTAATGGTATTATTAATGTAATAAAACAGAAAAGCTTTTTATATAAAACAGAATACTTTTATAAAGTTATTCGTTTTATTAGGCTAATAGTAAAATCTTTTTATATAAAACAGAATACTTTTATAAAGTTATCTGTTTTATTGGACAATAATTAGAATATATTATATTTTATTATGCATAGTATTTGCATAGTGCCTGCATAGTATTTGTATAGTAAAATCTTTTACAAAGTTATTCGTTTTATTAGATTATAAATAGAATATATTATATTTTATTTAAAATATTTTACTTTAAATATGGACCGTCCAATTAAAAGTAAATCAATCTGGACCGTTCATGAGTTAGTTACTATACAGTCCATTCTTCTATAAATAGAAGCTCATTCCTTCATTATTTTCTTACGAATTCACTGAAACTCTAGAGAGAGAAACTATAGAGAGAAAGACGAAAAGTATTCTACTACTTCACTACTCCGATATCAAGTTTCTTTTACGGTAAGAGATATTATTTGTTGTACTCGTAAGGGGTATTATTTCTTTTGTATTCATGAAGAGAACTTCTGTTATTCCATTATTTATTATTCTGTTGGAATAACCTGTATACGCGGACTACCCTATACTTTGTGAAATTCTTCTGTTATTCCATTCTTTATTATTCTGTTGGAATAACCTGTATACGCGGGCTACCCTATACTTGGTGAAATTCTTCTGTTATTACATTTTTATTATTCTATTGGAACATCCTGTCAGTGCTTTACGCCGGACCTGGTTCCATTATTTATTATTCTGTCGGAATATCCTATCTGTGCTTTACGCTGGACCTGGTTCCATTATTTAATATTATGTCGGAATATCCTGTTTGTGTGTTTACGCCGGACCTGGTTCCATTATTTATTATTCTGTCGGAATATCCTGTCGGTGCATTTACGCATGACCTGGTTCCACTATTTATTTTTCTGTTGGAATAACCTGTATGCGAGGTCTATCGCATGCCTGGTGATTTCTTTTGTTATTCTATTCTTTATTATACTCAGTTGGTTAAAATTTTGGCTTTTATACTCCATAAAATTAGTGGAATATCCTTGATATTTGCGCTTCATCCAGTATCTTTTCATGGAAGTATTCTTCTGAGCATTTTTGAATTTTACTCCACAAAGCAGTATCATGTTGACAATTTGGACGTTATTGATTCCTGAATAAATTAATTCTTGAACTTGTTTTATTGAATTATTATGTCATTGTCATCATCCTCATGCTTATATTATGTTGAAAGTCATCTGTGTCCTGTAGTGCATAGATGGACTTGGTATGATTATGACCAGAGATTATTCGGTATAATCATGACCGTAATGTTACAAATGATGTGAAAAAGTCCTCATTGGCCCGTAGTGCATTGATGGACAGTTTTTTGTATGATTATGGCTATGGATTCTCTTCGGCCAAGGGTGTAAAGATGAATTTTTTTATGGCATGATCAGAACCGTTGATGAAAACACGATTATCTTTGGCCCTTAGTGCATGGATAATTCGTGGTCGTGATACTAATGAATATCCTTGGCCTGTAGTGCAGGGATGATTCGATGATGTGGATTAATTATTGAGCTGAGTCTCAGCGATGAAATATTAATTCATGGATGTGATAATAATGAATATCTTTAGCCGTAGTGCATGGATAATTCATGGATGTGATACTAACGAATATCCTTGGCCGTAGTGCATGGATAATTCGAAGGTGTGGATTATTTATTAAGCTGAGTCTCAGTGATAAAATATTGGTTATACACATTTAATTTGTAGAAGGTAGTAGATATTATGCTCTACTTGACTCTTCTAAAATACAGTTGTATGTCTTTGGCCGTATTGCAAAGATGAATTTATTAGTATGATTATGAAAAAGAATTGTGATTTGGTATAACCATGATTTTTGATGTTTCAGGTGAATATAGGTGATAAAAATTATCTTCGTCCTGGGTACGAAGAGGAATTTAGAATCACAATTATGATAATGAGTTATTCATATGATTGTGGACAGGAATGGTTAATTGATGTTACAGGGATAAAACTTTATTGGTGGACTTTTAACATGGAGAAGATAATAGACCTAATGGTCTATTTGACTCTTCTAATGGATTGTTCGTTCCGCTGCAACTATGGTTGAAAAGTTTTATCAGCTACCATATGTTCTAAATCTCTGATTTATTAATGATGAATGCTATTGATGATGTAAATTAGCTTTAATTATGATATTCTTTACTGGGCTAGTTGAGCTCACCCTTTTGCTTTCGTTATTCTCTTCAGGAAGTGAGAATGCAGCAGGGACTAATCGGAGAACGGAGTGACGGTCCAGATGATATCATTAGTAGTCCTCACTATTCTATGAAATAGTGTGATAGCTGTGGAAGTTCTCCCTAAACAGTATAGAAAAGTGTGTTGTATTCTATACATCATTTAGTAGTTATATTTGGTAAATTAAATAGGGTGAGGCGAACCCAACTTGGGAAGGGTGTTTTGCCACTATCATACAAGATGTCTAATGACATACAACCTCGTGTTCTCATAAGACATGGTTGTGCACATCCACTTGCTGAATATATCTATGAGCACTATCTATATGATCATGGAGTTTATGTGAAGTATAATTTTCACTTAGAGACAACAGAGATATTTATATATCAAGAGAAGACTCACCATTGGAAAGAAGATGATAGTAATCTTCTTGTTTTTATTTGGGGACTTTTAGGTCAACCAAGGATAATTCTGTAGACATATGATATCTATCATAACCTAGACGCATGGCCTCCCATGTACGAAGGTTTCCTTGAGCACTTCCCAAATATTTTAATTTCTAAAACAGTTTTTGACTATACTTTTATGTAAAGTATCATTGTAAGGTTGTGATCGAGGTACCATGAGAGTTACATACATATGTATTAAAACTCATAGTTAACTGTGGTTGTATTCTATACGACAGCTCAACAGTTGTATAAATAAAGTTGTATTTGAATTTTGTACCATGTTTCTGGCGACTCAGAATGAGTGACGGATACCTAATTTTGGGGGCGTCACAGTTGGTATCAGTTCTTAGGGATATGGTCGCTGGCGGAGATAAGAGTCTAGAACTAGGAGAGGAGAGACGATTTATATACTTCGCTAGTGTGTGACTTACCTAAGCTGAAATTTTTTACTTGATAAGTTGACAAATTATGATATGTCAATTAACCTTTATTTTGAAGCTATATTCTAGAATGATATCTGAAATACAGAAGATGAGAAATGGGAAAATCATGATAGCGAGAAAATTACCGGGAAGGTACAATCTGAAAAGAATGCAAGGTATTCTCATCTCTTCGAATATCAGGTACGTACGTAAATTTCGAAGGCGAAATTTCATAAGAAGGGGTGATTGTGAGACCTCGAATTTTATGAAATAAAAGTTTTGAATTTTTCTAATTTGGTAAATAGTTAAATTAATAAAAGTTTAAAGTTAAGGGTAATATGTGAAATTTTTATTTTTTTGCAAAGTAAGCAAGTTGATATAAAATATTCGTTGTGTCGGGAAATATTCGATTAGTCGGGGAATATTCTTTTTGTCGGGGAATATTCGTACGATGGTACAATCATTGGTGGACCCCACAACAGAATTATTATCGGATTGAGAAAATTACAAAAATATTTTTATGAAAATAACGGCGAAAGTTTTTACCGTTAACTGTTGAAACACCCGGTGTTAAAAGTACAGTAATACGCATGGTTGCATAGTAGCACACAGTATTGATTATTGATGCTTACGTGATAAGTCACTCAGTTTTGTTTTATTGGTATTATTAATGTAATAAAACAGAAAAGCTTTTTATATAAAACAGAATACTTTTATAAAGTTATTCGTTTTATTAGGCTAATAGTAAAATCTTTTTATATAAAACAGAATACTTTTATAAAGTTATCTGTTTTATTAGACAATAATTAGAATATATTATATTTTATTATGCATAGTATTTGCATAGTGCCTGCATAATATTTGCATAGTAAAATCTTTTATAAAGTTATTCTTTTTATTAGATTATAAATAAAATATATTATATTTTATTTAAAAGATTTTGCTTTAAATATGGACCGTCCGATTAAAAGTAAATCAATCTAGACCGTTCATGAGTTAGTTACTATGCAGTCCATTCTTCTATAAATAGAAGCTCATTCCTTCATTATTTTCTTACGAATTCACTGAAACTCTAGAGAGAGAAACTATAGAGAGAAAGAAGAAAAGTATTCTACTACTTCACTATTCTGATATCAAGTTTCTTTTACAGTAAGGGATATTATTTGCTGTACTCGTAAGGAGTATTATTTCTTTTGTATTCATGAAGAGAACTTCTGTTATTCCATTATTTATTATTCTGCTGGAATAACCTGTATACGCAGACTACCCTATACTTGGTGAAATTCTTCTGTTATTCCATTCTTTATTATTCTGTTGGAATAACATGTATACGCAGGCTACCCTATACTTGGTAAAATTCTTCTGTTATTACATTTTTATTATTCTATTGGAACATCCTATCTGTGCTTTACGCTAGATCTGGTTCCATTATTTATTATTCTGTCGGAATATCCTGTCTGTGCTTTACACCGGACCTGTTTCTATTATTTATTATTCTGTCAGAATATCATGTCTGTGCGTTTACGCCGGACCTAATTTCATTATTTATTATTCTGTCGGAATATCCTGTCGGTGCATTTAAGCATGACCTGGTTCCACTATTTATTTTTCTATTGGAATAACCTGTCTGTGCGGTCTATCGCATGCCTGGTGATTTCTTTTGTTATTCCATTATTTATTATACTCAGTTGGTTAAAGTTTTGGCTTTTATACTCCATGAAATTAGTGGAATATCCTTGATATTTGCGCTTCATCCAGTATCTTTTCATGAAAGTATTCTTCTGAGCATTTTTAAATTTTACTCCACAAAGTAGTATCATGTTGACAATTTGGACGTTATTGATTTCTGGATAAATTAATTCTTGAACTTGTTTTATTGAATTATTATGTCATTGTCATCATCCTCATGCTTATATTATGTTGAAAGTCATCTGTGGCCTGTAGTGCATAGATGGACTTGGTATGATTATGACCAGAGATTATTCGGTATAATCATGATCGTAATATTACAAATGATGTGGAAAAGTCCTCATTGGCCCGTAGTGCATTGATGGACAGTTTTTGGTATGATTATGGCTATGGATTCTCTTCGGCCAAGGGTGCAAAGATGGATTATTTTATGGCATGATCAGGACCGTTGATGAAAACACGATTATCTTTGGCCCGTAGTGCATGGATAATTCGTGGTCGTGATACTAATGAATATCCTTGGCCTGTAGTGCTGGGATGATTCGATGATGTGGATTAATTATTGAGCTGAGTCTCAGCGATGAAATATTAATTCATGGATGTGATAATAATGAATATCTTTGGCCGTAATGCATGGATAATTCATGGATGTGATACTAACGAATATCCTTGGCCGTAGTGCATGGATAATTCGAAGGTGTGGATTATTTATTAAGATGAGTCTCAGCTATAAAATATTGGTTATACACATTTAATTTGTAGAAGATAGTAGATATCATGCTCTACTTGACTCTTCTAAAATACAGTTGTATGTCTTTGGCCGTAGTGCAAAGATGAATTTATTAGTATGATTATGAACAAGAATTGTGATTTGGTATAACCATGATTTTTGATGTTTCAGGTGAATATAGGTGATGAAAATTATCTTTGTCCTGGGTGTGAAGAGAAATTTAGAATCACAATTATGATTATGAGTTATTCATATGATTGTGGACAGAAATGGTTGATTGATGTTACAGGGATAAAATATTATTGGTGGACTTTTAACATGGAGAAGATAATAGACCTAATGGTCTATTTGACTCTTCTAATGGATTGTTTGTTCCACTGCAACTATGGTTGAAAAGTTTTATCAGCTACAATATGTTCTAAATCTCTGATTTATTAATGATGAAGGCTATTGATGATGTAAATTAGCTTTAATTATGATATTATTTATTGGGCTAGTTGAGCTCACCCTTTTGCTTTCATTGTTCTCTTCAGGAAGTGAGAACGTAACAGGGACTAGTCGGAGAACGGAGTGACGGTCCAGATGATATCATTAGTAGTCCTCACTATTCTATGAAAGAGTGTGATAGCTGTGGAGGTTCTCCCTAAACAGTATAGAAAAGTGTGTTGTATTCTATACATCATTTAGTAGTTATATTTGGTGAATCAAATAGGGTGAGGCGAACCCAATTTTGGAAGGGTGTTTTGCCACTATCATACAAGATGTCTAATGACATACAACCTCGTTTTCTCATAAGACATGGTTGTGCACATCCACTTGCTGAATATATCTATAAGCACAATCTATATGATCTTGGAGTTTATGTGAAGTATAATTTTCACTTGGAGACAACGGAGATATTTATATGTCAAGAGAAGACTCACCATTGGAAAGAAGATGATAGTAATCTTCTTGTTTTTATTTGGGGACTTTTGGGTCAACCAAGGATAATTCTGTGGATATATGATATCCATAATAACCTAGACGCATGGCCTCCCATGTACGAAGGTTTCCTTAAGCACTTCCCAAATATTTTAATTTCTAAAACAGTTTTTGACTATACTTTTATGTAAAGTATCATTGTAAGGTTATGATCGAGGTACCATGAGAGTTACATACATATGTATTAAAACTCATAGCTAACTGTGGTCGTATTCTATACGGCAGCTCAATAGTTGTATAAATGAAGTTGTATTTGAATTTTGTATCATGTATCTGGCGACTCAGAATGGGTGATGTATACCTAATTTTGGGGGCGTCACAATGAATATACGTTCCTTGGGTTAATTCGAGCATCTTGTTGAATCTATCTATATAGATTTGTATCCCCAATTAAGATACTCTTCCCAAATCATTCATGGAGGAATGTTTAGACAGCTTTATCTTTACTAATTGTAGCATTAGTATGTCATTTCTTATCCGTAGTATATCAACATATAATACTAGGAATGTCACGACGGTCTCACTGACCCTTTTGTACACACTAGGTTCATTCTTGTTTTTGATAAAATCAAACTCTTTTGATTGTCTCATCAAAACGAATGTTCCATATTTGAGAAACTTGTTTCAATCCATTTCTCTAAGTGTTTAAAACTCTTACCTCATCGTATGTAACTGGATCATCATCTTCTATGATGTGTACCTCATCATCATTATCCATAATGAATCCATACCTCCTAGGTATCTTCAGTACTATTCCAGATTTACGATTCGGTTGTGGTACAATAGTTCTATCTACGGGTTTCTTTTATTTGACTAATAGTGTTTTGTGGTTCTTGAACTCTTCAAGATCTATTATCCTCCCACTAGCCCCTTTAATGATAAACGCCTTTATCTTAGAAAGTAGCGTGTTTCGCAATAAACACCTTTTGCTAAGTAGGATTATAGAACATATACCCTAAACTTACTTTAGGATGTCCCACAAATCTATACTTGTCAAATCTTGTCCCAAGCTTATCCTTTGAAACCTTTTCACATAAGTTGGACAACCCCTTATCTTAACATACTTAAGATTAGGAATCCTCCATGTCCATAACTTTTATGGAGTCTTGGGGCTGGATTTTGACGTTATATTTTCGTAGATATGTAGCCGTTTCTAGGACATTATCCTAAAAGGATACTGGAATATCGATAAAATCATTATGGACCGCACCATGTCCAATAAGGTATGATTTTTCCTTTCAGATACATCAATCAATTATTACGTATTAGGAGGCATCCATTGTGAGAAAACCATTTGAGATGATCTAGAAACTTATTGCACAAGTATTTATTCCTTGATCTAATCAAAGAATCTTAATACTTTGCCAATTTGTTTCACTTCTGAATTCTTTGAACCTTTTAAATAATTCACACTTGTATTTCAGTAAATACACACATTCAACTCTTTAAATGATCATCTCCTTTTCTTATACTAGTTTGTTCAATTTGTAAAATAATTTTTCACGTAAGTCAAGTATACAAAATTCAATAAGTAATATTCTAGTTCTATACAAAACATTATTATTATAAATAGAACAACAATTGTTCGTAAATATAATACCAAAGATTTCATTGTCCAACAACAAAATAAAAATAATGTTTCTAACAAGAACTGGAATACAATAACAACTTATTGACTTAATCATTAGATTTGCCCATATGCATTGCTAAACTATAAGTTTCTATGGCTAATGTAGCAACTTTTGCTTCATTTTCCACACATAGGATTACTTATCTTTGTTTAGCTTTATACTTCTACTTGGTCCTTTCATAAATCTATATTTATGAGAACCAAATACGGTATTCAATACCCAAGTAGAACCTTGACTTAAAGAAAAATTTACTTTAAATCATGAACAAAATTTTATTTGTAACTGAAACTTCACTAAGCATCTTCTGGTTAGCCTCTGCAAGATGCTTCTCGCAGTTTCTTTCTAGTGTTCAGGCTTATTGCAGTGGAAGCAAACTCCTTTGCTATCCATATTAGCTTTGTTCTTATTATCCTTTATTTTTGTCTTTTCTATTTGCCTTCTTAGAATCGTTCTTCTTTTTAGAAGATCATTTGGCCCCTACCAGTAAGACTTGGTCTTTCTTGGTTGGAAAGTGACTCTCAACATTTTTCAAAATGTTAAGCAAATCAGTGGAGCTGATATTTAGCTTGTTCATATGAAAATTTTACAACAATTGCGAAACGAGTCCGGGAGTGAGTGCAAGATCAAATTTTTGCTCAACTCTCCATCCATGACAAAACCTGTTGTCCTAATTGATTACTTAAATTGATTATGTTAAGGACTTTTGTCTGTACTGTAGTGTCATCGGTCATTCTAGATCGGAAGAGCTCCTTAGATATCTGATATCTTTCAGTCCTACTTTTCTCACCATCAACTACTTGATGTGCCAGAATATAGTAAGAGCATCCATAGTTTCATGCTGACGTTGAAGGTCGTTACTAATGGATGCGAGCCTGATGCATTGAGCCAACTGTGCATCATCTTGCCACTTTCTAAAAGTAGCAATCTCTTCCTCAGAGGCAATGTATGCAATCATTGCAGGGATATGTATATTAAGGACATAAGATAGATTTTCAACCGTGAGAACTATTTTCAATTTTTTTAACCAATCTGTTTAATTTAGTCCGGTTAATTTAACATCTAATATGCTACGCAGTGATAGTAATTTAGACATTATAAAATTTTGTAAATGAATTTGTTATTAACAATATTTTAGCATACATTCTTTTATTAATTATCAAAATAATTAAGGTCTTGTTTTAAATTGGTATCTCCTATTATTTTCATCAAACTATATTACCCTCACTTATATAGTTCGACAAAATCTAATTAAAAATTTGCTAGTGAGAATAAGGATCTTATTTCAAATGTATATAGCCTTGTGTGTGCATAACAAACTATATATAAATAAATAGGTAGACAACTCTTGTCAATTACATCAACTATGCAACTCATTGTATTTTGCCTCTTAGATCATAATGGTCAAGTGTGTGCACATCCGAACTAAAATGTTCTAAATTAAGTCATATTTAGCACTCCATATATTCAAAAGAAAAATACTGTCCTTGTGTGTGCACAACAAAACATCATTATTCAGTCTATTTATAAGCATTAAATGTGATAAAACAACATCTTAAATATTTAATACTTGCCTTGTGTGTGCACAACAAACTCATATTAAATATTTAATACTCTATTGTTTTACCATGCTAGAAGGCGACGTTCGATATTTCAAATATTTTTGAACGTTACAACTTAATATAATTTATTTGAGGGGTTTGTTAGTAATCTGTCTCATCTTGTTTAGAGCGCATGCACATATATATATAAAATACGCGTCATATTAATTAATATGCGAAGCATATTTGCATTATATATATATATATATATATATATATATATATATATATATATATATATATATATATATATATATATATTGTATAAGCATGCACATATAGAATACTAACCCGGATTGATTATGGACTTTTATTCTAGTTTGGTTCACTAGAGCCACCAAGTGAACCAAAAGGTCAAACCCTTGGGGTGCAAGAATTAATATTTAAATATAACTATTACATTTAAACACGGGCTCCATTACAAACGGGTCTTCAAGCGCTCCTTGCTCCTTGCTCCTTGATCTCCAATTTTTTAAAATTAATTCTAACTATTCCTATAACAAAACTATTTAAAATAAATAGAAATCTTGATCAACAGTCAAGGGGAAGTACATAGGAGGGAGATAGAATTTACATTAAGAAAAAATTAGAGAAGACGAGGTACGCAGACCCCATTTAATAAAACTCATACATTCATGCATCCAATTAAAATAAAATCCAATCACATTGGTCAATAGTCCATAATCAATCCCATTTATTATCATACACATCACCATATGCATCAATAAATAACATTCATCTCATGAATAATAAACATTAAATATATATATTGATATCATTTAATGGGTAAATTTAGTTAGCATAAAATCTAATTTTGAATCAAAATAAACTCCTTTATTTTAATTCAAATTTAAATCAAAATAAACCTCTTTTATTTTAATTTATCTAATTTTGAATAAAATAAACTATTTTATTTTAATCAAATTCTTTAATCAAAATAAACTCATTTATTTTAATTAATTATGGATTCCAATTCCAAGAGAAAAAAACTCCTTTATTAAAGGAAACACATATTCTCTTTTCTATTCACAAATAAACTTCTTTATTTTGAATAACTAGCTGTGTCCCGTGCCTCCGGCACTGTATGGACGATGAGATTTATCCCAAACTTTGGATGGTCCAAATAATTTATTGAGTGAGCAGGAAATTCAAAATCATTTGTATTTTATTATATAGATATGAAATCTTATTCCATATCTAAATAAACTCATTTATTTAAGGAAACATGGATTCACTTTCCTATTCACAAATAAACTCCTTTATTTCAAGAAACATGAAATCTAATTTCAACTCCAATTAGTTATCATGGAATCCAATTCCAACTCTAATTAGTTAGCATGAAATTTAATTTTAAGATTAAAACAAACTTTTATTTTAAGATTAAAATAAACTTTTTATTTTAAGATTAAAATAAAATTTTATTTTAATTATAAAATTATTAAGAATAATATATATATATATATATATATATATATATATATATATATATATATATATATATATATATATATATATATATATATATATTTGAGGGCGGAAGGGGAAAAGAAGAAAGAACAGACAATAGCGCATACAAACACAATTAAATTACTAAAATAAAAATAATTTTATTGATTAACTTGATCTATTTACAAGTGCAAAAATAAAATTAACTTACAAGATAACTAAAAGAAGAACATTAGATGAAGAGGGGTTAAGTAGGCTAAACAGCGGTGGAGTCTAAAGATTAGTCAGAGAAGGATCTCTGAGTCTTTCTAAGTCTGTTGAACTAAAAGAATTCGATTTCCTTTTATAGAGCAAGGAAATGAACTATTACAACATTACTATTACAATAACTGAGGTAAAAGTACAAGTAAAAAATATATTACATTTACTAAAGTAAAGTAAAAGTAAAAGAATCTGCTTTCGGTGGAAAAGCAGACGTCTTCTTTTGACTAAATGGCCCGTGGGACCGGCTGTCTGACTGATTGCCGCTTTAGGTGGGAAAGCATGAGATGCTGCTGACTATTCTGCCGGAGTAGGTATCTGTTGACTGAGGCTGCCGGAGCAGGTGCTAACTGACTGGATATAATGATGATAAGGCAAACGGGTCCTGAGCATCCTGAAGATTAACAGTGCCATAGGGGTCACAGTCATCATCTTCGTCTTCTAAATTCTGACTATCATTTTCTTCTCTGGATTGAGAAGAAGCTGCTTCTGACTCTTCATGTAACTGGTCTAATCTTGAATGAATGGCGTCTGCAAGAAGCCTTAACTGAGAATTAGAATAACCAGAAACATCAGTGACTTTACTAGGACTCGACGGAGCAACTGATTTTTCTTTTAATTTCTCAGATGCTTTAATCGAGGATTTACTGGAAGACGCAATGGCCGGAGTTTTAGTAACTGGAGGGGTCAATAATGAAGTAGATGGAGAAGGTGGAAACTTTTTCTGAACTTGACCAACTATCCTATCGACACCGAACTTATCCCACCATTTAATGTAGAAACGACGAGACACATGAGGAATTGGAGAGATGACTTTCTGAGCTGTCCTAATTCCTATGGAAGAAGGAGGCTGAAATACAGTGACTTCTTGGGTGGCTAAAACGACATATTGCCATTTAAGGATCCAAGGGATTTTATATTTACTGCAAAATATAAGGAAGGCCGGGATTTCCTCGTATTTTGGGAGATAATTACAATGAGTACAGAAATGTTCTAACTGGGCTAAAAGAGGTTCAGGGAAAATAGCATGATCTAGCCCATGCCTTGTCCACCAAAGAATGAACCACTTAGGAAATTGACTTTTGAACTTTTGATCAAACTGGAAAAACCAAGAATGGCTATGATCTTCATTCTGGTGAAGCATGATTTTGAACCAAGCCTCAATATAATCATAATAGCAATAGGGGCTAGCATGATTAGAAAGTGACTTGAGATCGGAAGGATGACTACCCCAATTGGAAAGATTGAGAACCTGTTTAATATACAACGAGTGATAAAGGAGCTTGGATTTATCATTGTTGGCATAAATAGGTTTGATAAATACTGACTCTGTTTCAATAAGAATATCCTTATAAAAGACCAAAGATTTATAAGGAGCAAGAGGAAGGAAATGCCATCCAGTAGGAAAATACTGGGCATCTAATTTAACTGGGTCATCTTTATGTTTCATGGGTAACTCAATGTGGAATAAGTGCTGATCATATTTAGCACAATACTCCGAAGCTGGGTTACTGGGGTTTGATGAAGTTGCTTTAGATTGATTAGAAAAATTATCAAATGGTTTAGGTTGACTAGCAAGGACTGACACATAGGGCTTGGGGACTGTACCAAGCACCTGGAATTTATTATGGGTTTGAGTAACTGGATGAGGAATAACAGTTCCCTTTGGCTGATTAACTGGGCCTGAAGAACGACCATGATCGCGAGAAGATGATCCTCCTCGCACACTCATGGTGCTGCAATAGTACCTGTGTTAATGAATTCACGTGTGAGAAAATCAGGAACTGAGTTGTTACTACCTTTAATATATTCAATATCAAAATCAAAGATACTTAAAATAGCTTGCCATCTAGCGAATGAATGCTTAGATGCGACGTTTCAACGTCTTTTTCAAGAATGAATTTTGCTGACATGTAGTCTATCCTAACTAGAAATTTTTGATTCAGTAAATCTCTCTGAAATTTCTTAATACATAATACAAGTGATAAAATTTCTTTTTTGATAGTACTGTATTTTAATTGTGTTGGGTTCCATGCGCCTGAATGGAAACGAACAATTTGTTCATCAGAAGTAGGAGTTAACTTTTGTTTGAGTATACCACCAAATCCAATGTTAGAGGCATCAGTTTCAACTATTTTGAATGCTGAATCATTTGAGATGC
The DNA here is from genome assembly GCA_016801055.1 of Panax notoginseng. Classification (NCBI taxonomy): domain Eukaryota; kingdom Viridiplantae; phylum Streptophyta; class Magnoliopsida; order Apiales; family Araliaceae; genus Panax; species Panax notoginseng. Next base: position 43,415,993 of record CM029023.1, read on the forward strand.
CAAGGCAAGGCAAAACCTTAACATATTTTTTAACTTGCTGGACGACAGAAGTATGAATGTCAGTCCATGGAGGGGGATTACTTTGTAAGAGCTGAAAAAGAGGCTTACAAATCTTCCTGAGATTCTTGTAGAACTTGCCAATATAATTAAGCGAGCCAAGAAATCTCTGTAGCTGAGTTTTGTCGGTAATCTTATTTGGAAATCTGTCGACAAATTGAATAGCTCTGCCAATAGGCCGAGTAAGTCCGTGATAGAGGATTAATCCGAGAAACCTGACTTTAGTCAGAAACAGACTACACTTGGAAGGTGAAAGAACAAGACCATTGGTTTTAACCGTTTTGAAGAATGAATTCAAATGTTTAATATGTTCTTCAATAGTCTTGAAAAATACAAGGATATCGTCGATGTATACAATAATAAAATGACTGAAAGGATTCAAAATATTATTAAGAATATTCTGAAACTCACTGGGTGCATTTTTTAGTCCAAATAACTGAACATTCCATTCGTAATGTCCGAAAGGAATGGTGAATGTAGTTTTGTATCGGTCATCGGGGTGAATAGCAACTTGCCAGAATCCTGACTTAAGATCAAATTTACTAAAAATGGTGGAAACACTTAACCTGCTAAGGAGGTCTTCCTTATTGGGTAAAGGGTACCTAATCCACTCTAGAACTTTGTTTAATGGCTTGTAATTGATAACTAGACGAGGGAAACCTCTCTCTTTCTCAGTTTTATTATTAACATAGAAGGCTGGGCAAGACCATGGTGACTTACTATGTCTAATTAATCCTTTACTAAGGAGATCGTTAATTTCATTTTTACATAATTCCATTTGTTCATGACTCATTTGAATAGGTCTAGCTTTAGTGGGAATTAAATGTTCTTTAAATTCTTTAGCATAAGGTAACCTAACTGTGTGCTTCTTCCTATGCCAAAAAGCATTGGGAGAGTCAGAACATAAGTTTTTTGTTAAATAATCTTTTAATTCACTGATTTTTTCTTGAACTCTGTTAGTCTTAAGTTGTTCTTCGACTTGTTGATACCTAACTTCTTCTTTGAGGAAACTTAAGTGGGTAACTTTATAATTTAACAGGTTAATTGATTTAGAAATTGATTCTTCTTGAATAAACTTTAAATCTCTTTCTTTTGGTTTAATTAAAAATTTAAACGTAATTTTATTTCCTAAATGCTCACAGCTTAAGCCTTTATTACTAGTGGTGAATGGATACAATAAATATATAAATGGTAACCCTAAAATGATTTTATCTGCAAGATTGCGAATTAAAACAAATGAAGTTTTAAAACACATATTGTCTTGACAGATGTGTACTTTAGGTAATTTATATTTTATTTTCATATAACTACCATTAGCTGAATTAAGCTTTTCACTAGTCTTCTTGTAATATCTAGTGGGAATAAGACCTTCTTGAATACGGTTCAGGTCTGCACCAGTATCAACTAAGGCAGGAAGCTGAATGAAGAAGGTTTTATCAATGACTAAATTAATAGAGATATACCATTTTTGAATAGTAATGTCTTTAATTCTTTTAAGTGAGAGACCTTGAATAAAAAGATCAGGTTCATCTTTAGTACCTGATGATTCTGGTTCATCATGACTCTTATCACTAGAAGAAGAATTATGTACTTGTAGATCTGATTTTTTATTATCAATCTCTTTTCTTAAATTAGAAATATCTAATTTTAGGTTAGAAATTTCCTTTTTTAATTTATTAACTTCTTGATTTAATTCAGGAAGGGTAATTTCTTTAACTGGAGACTTAAATCTTTCGAGTGTTTTATTAATACTGAAGATAGGTTTCTCTTTAGCTCTAAGAACCTTATCAGTAACTCTCTTATCTTTATTTAATAAATCCTTTAGTTGATTCAGATACTGAGTTTTTAATCCTGGGTCAGTGATCTTACTAATTAAATCAATTAACAAAGAACTTTCTTCTTCATCTTTGGTAATTACATTAATTCTTTTACAACAGTTGTTATTACAGTTTTCAATACAAACTGTGACTTCGTTATCACTATTTGATTCATCGTTACAAGTACTGCTACTGCTAGAAGATTCAGGAATATCTGAAGCTTCTTCATTACTATTGTCATTTTCAATTCTCATTAACTCTAATAATTGTTCTGTGTCTTCAGCTGAGATGTTCAACTGACTTAATTTTTGCTTAACTCTACACTCACTTTTGAAGTGTCCTTTCTGCCCACAATTGTGACATACAATTTTACTCTTATCAAAATTCTTTGATTTTTTGGTTGATTTTTTGTGTGTTGACTTAGGTTTCTTATAATATGAGTCTTGATTAGTTTTATTATTATCTTGAGTAATTCTCTTTTTACGACGTTTGTGACTCTTATGTGACTCAATATGTTTATGAGGGTGTCGGTGCTTTCTTCTAGAGGGAGCAACAGGCGGTAAACCATATTGTTCACAGAAAGTGCCTAACTCGTATTTAGCTTTTTTCTTGTCTTTACTGGCTTGCTTAGCTAATTTAAAGTCAATACACATTTTTAATCCTATTTTTTGGATATAACTTATAATATCTCCGTAAGTTAAATTATCATAATCTATATATCCTAATTTTTTACTTAATTCTTCTCTAACTTTATGTGCAAATAATGAAGGTAAACCATTAACGAACTTCTCTTTCCAAAATGGTTTATTACTGTTATTACGCATCATTACTCTAGAGGTGAATACATCTTTGTACCATCTAAAATCGCTTAGAGTGGGACAAGTAAGATTACTAAGTTGATCATGGATTCTTTCGGTGATATTACTAGGAGTTCCGATAAAATGTTTAATTATTGTGAAGATTAAGGTATTAACTCCATCAGGCGGACCAATACCTATTTCTTTATCGAAGATGGGATTACCATCATCATCTCTTTGGATAGCATGAATAATTGATACTCTAATATCTTCTGTGAGATGTTTCTCCCACCAAGATCGAAGAATACCAGTGAATCCACTAGCTATTAATTCAACTATATCTGGTTGAGATAGATTGTTGAATTTGGTGATATAGTTATTAGCTACCATAGACATATGATTTAATTTATTGAGAATTTCTTGTTCACTAAATCCATCAATATTCCATTCATATATTTTATTAGATGAAACAGAAAATTGTTTATCTAGATTTCTCTCTTCGAATTGTAGATCTGGAGGAGTAGGTCTAGAATACCAATTTCTGGTAATACTTGTGTTATTAACAGTTAATTTATTTAGCTGTTCATTAAGGTTAAAAACAGATGAGTGATTAGAAGAACTGTCTCATCAGATTCCACTTGATCAATGACAACAATAGTTACACTCGGACCTGCTTCAGTTTTAAGTTTTTTAAATATCTTATCTATAGATTGGACTAATTCCTCATCTTTATTAGGTAAACCTAATTTATTTCTATTTTCTGGTAATTTGATTAAAGGCTGTTCAATTTTTGAATCAGGTTTTTTAATTATATTTTCTTCAAATTTTTCTTCAATCCTGTCAAGCTGTTTTCCAACAGTTGCAAGATATTGATTACTAAAGTTTAATTGCTCAATAATCTTTTTATCATCTTTAACTCCGTCAGGAATTTTAAATGGACTGGCGATGACTGAAGTGTTCTTAACTGGAATTAGAACTGTCTCTAAAGGAGGATGACTAGACGAAATTTTTGATTTGTCTTCTTTAATCCATTGTGTTTTACTGATAACATTACACTTACTTTGATATTGTTCATACCAATCGTAAAAAGTAACGTTAATTTCTTTATTTTTAATAAATCTTTTCCATCTATTAACTATCTTATCTCTTTCCTTTTCGGTAGGGTGATTAGATCTAAATAGATGTGTTTTTTCTTTATTAGATTTTAAATTAAAATCTTTTACCAAGTTATCCCAATCTAAAATAAATTCCCTTTTAATGACTCTTAATTGATTATGAATAGGGGCATTAAAATCAGACTGTGTGGGATACACAGAAGACGCTGGGGAAGAAGAACCTTCATTTTCATTAGGGTCATTCTGGGTGTAGCAGGGATGACTAACCTGTCCTTGATTAAGGATACCTTTAAGTTTGATATCTTTAACCGAAGGGTTACTAATAATTTCAGAATCTCTTCGAGTATGAATAACTGAAGGTGCTGAAGAACTGGAAATATCTTTAATAATAACTGGGGTTCTAGTACGTTCACAACTGATTTTAACAGTTCCATCAGAAAACTGTTTAATGTTTTCAATATTTAAAAAGATTGTTAGCTATGGGTTGCTGTGGTAATTCATTGGGCAAAGTCCATTGACTAGGTAAGGTAATATCCTTCCAGAGGATTGTTCTCAGGATCTGGATATTAGCATCATTAGTTGAACTTTGAATTAAAATTGTTTGATCTTTGGGACTTTTATTAAGAGCATGAACATTCAAGTTTGACTTCATGGTTTTATAGTAAATCCGGTAGATCAAAGCTATAGGCTGAGATCCCTTAATCATCTGAGTAATCTCTCCTTCAGTTTTAATATTTAATGTTAACGCTTTAAATAAGTTTTGATCACTAAGACTTAAGGTGAAATCAGGAAAACAATTAAAATGAATTGGACCATTATGCAGGCTTGCTTCCATGGCACCAATTATACTAGGATAATAATTTAAAAATCTGGCGTCTCTAAGACAAAGGTAAATTGATGAATTAATTCCTTTCCTGTTAAGTGGTTTAACTGCAACTTGAACTAAACCTATATGAATAAAATTATAACCCTTTTTTCTATATTTTTTAATAACATCAGGTGATAAAAGGCTACAATTTTCATATTCCTTATTAATTGCATAAACTCTTTCAACTGTCTTGACATTATAATCAGTTTTAAATTTATCTGAAAAAGTTAACTGATAAATTTCTTTAGGGGATACCCTAGGTATGTTCCAATTGTGTAAAACTTGATTAATGTTTTCATAACTCTGTTCTTCCTGGTTAACGATGTCTGGAACTGGAGGCAAAGTTGACCGGTTACTAACTGAAGAGCTAGACCTGAATAATCTACTCATCTTGACTGTTTTCAAAATAAAGTCTGACTCAAGGTTCATTCATGCATACCCCGTTTACCCTCAGTAGACTCATACCTATGTTCTATAACCTGACATTGCTCACAACCTGGAGACTTACAAAGGTTAGACACGAACTAGGTGGACTATAGGTAAGTAAGGTGACTTCAGAACTCCGAGGAAGAATATGATTTTGAAAAAGAGAAGATAAGTTTGATTAAAAGATCTAACTGGGCAGTTAGAAACAACAAACAACATGGCTTTGATACTATATATATATATATATATATATATATATATATATATATATATATATATAATACTACTATATATATATTACGTAACTAGTAGGAAACATAATATATATAAGTAACATTCTTCTTTAACCAAAGTAATCATATGAATCACCAGGATCAGTAATCAGCAAAAATCCGTTTTTCAAAAAACAGTTTCGCGAATTATTTATTTTTTAAAAAATTTTATACAACAAAATTATGCCCAATTAAATTGTTTTAAACACATATCAATATACATATCAAATTAAAACAATTAATAATTCGCATAAAGATTTGACTTTGATACCACTGTTAGGTTTGTAATATTCATGAACGCAATCAAATTGCACAAAGTAAGCAAAAATGTGATAAAAATAAAGTTTTAAAATTTTACAAACTATATACTCGGATCATCCTTTATGCATAATTATTAATTAAATAAAAAGATAAAGAACAAGAATTATACCCTTGAAGATCCGAACTTCCTCAGGTACAAGTTCACCTCCAAATCCTTTTGCGTTCAACTTGAATCCACCGGGTTTGGTTCCTTCCTTTGATCAATGTTAGCCACCCAAGTATTTGGCCTCTAGAGGTGATCCACCAAGGAAGAAGAAAGATTCAAAAAGATGGGTATTTGGAAAAATCCTAGTTTTTCTATCTCTCATAGAAAAAGGGTGTACTCTCCTAACTATTGAAATTACCTATTCACTTGTGTTGTGAAAGCATCAACCAATCTCACCCATAATAAGACTCCTCTTATTTATAGATGTAGGCAATCCTACTTAACAATTAAGGAATTGAGTTTTATTTTAATTAATTAAACTCCTTTAATTAATTAGGCTCCCAATCTTATTATGAATAATTAATTAAACTATTTTAATAATTAGCCTTCTAATCTTATTAGGATATATGAGAGTACTTTTATTAATTAATTCTCAAACTCCTTTGGGATTTAAATAATAATAATAGTAATAATAATAATAATAAGACTCCTCTTATTAATTTATATTTAATATTTTCAAAATATTAAATAATAAATATTAAGCTATTTAATTTATTCTGTCACCATAGATTAAATTAAATATACTTAACTTATTATTACAATTATGTCATTAACTTCTTAAATAATTATTCTTCCTTTAATGGTGTGATCCTTTAGGTTCTCCATATTAAACCGGTTGTGAATAAATTAATTAGAACAACTCTAATCTTATATAAATAAATAAATTAAACTATTAATTTATTTAAATAATATTTATTCTACAATAGGGATAAGCCTCCCTAGCGGTTAACGACTTTTCAGATAATATAGATTTTAACATTAATTATAAAAGAACCTTTGAGTAAATAGTTATCGTACAATTCAATCCTTCCACCATACAATGTCTAAATTAAATATAAGACATGGAATTACTTTCAAGTCTTATTTTATTTAATTATATGTATTTCGACTCTTAAATGCACAACTCCAAATAATGCAAATTAGAAACTCCTTTCTAATTTCATTCTGCCTTGGCCAAGGACTACTGGGTTGTCATTTATCGAATCACATATGACATTTTTCTTCTTTTACTAGAAGCTGTAGATTCTTTATTAATCATACATTATCTCCATGTACGACTTATTATACCCAAGCATACCCTTTGATATATCCTAAGGGTTTTAAGGAATAAGTCAAAGTATAACTCATCATACACAAGATATTATGATGATCTCAAGTCCAAGGATCACTTGTACTACTATTACTGCAGGAATTCCTATTGGCAGACAAGTAAAACTCCACTAGGTATTCCTTAGCGAGCCACATTCAGTGAACTTATTCTCTAATAAGCACCTACATACTTGCTTTAGTGTCTCCACACAAATGATCATGAGATCAATCATTCTCATCCAATGAGCAAGCAACGTATGTACCAATCTATCCGAATTCACTAATCCCCAGTTTAGTAATCCAACGATTGGGAACTATTTTAATTTTAAGCTTTCTAAGAATTTAAATCTCATTAGAATGATGATCATAATTATTCTAAAAGCATTGCTTAAAACTATGAGTTTATCACATATTATAAAGCAGCATCATGTGGATAATTAAAAGCCTTTAATAAATTAATACTTTTTATTAATAAATGAATAAGATTGTTATAAAGTATATATTTTATCATCAAACATAATTGGCTTGTGTGCATACTACTTTCAGACAGCGCGTAGCCAAAGTACACGTACTTCGAGACGATGGGACAGCCGCAGGTAAACCCGCGGCCATCGTGTTTTTAAATATGAGCTCTTGGTAGCTCATTTGAAAAAAAAGGAAAAAGGAGAGAAAACTCTGTCCATTTCAGCTTGTAAACACTTCTAGAGTGCTCTAAACTAAGTGATTCTTCTTTCTAGAGTCGCGTTGTGTGGGTATGCCCGGATTGTCGATCCGTGGTTTTTTATTGCTTATATATATATATATATATATATATATATATATATATATGGTAAGGTTCAAGAGCATTCTCCTTAAATAGCATTCTTCCTTAAATATCATTCTTTATTAAAACGACGTCATTTTAGAGGGAAGCGGTGGCATTTTTGTAAATATAATGCCACCGCGTATTTATAAAAATGTCACCGCGTCCCTCCAAAACGACGTAGTTTTAATAAAAGAATGCTATTTAAGGAGAATGCTCTTGATCCTGACCGTATATATATATATATATATATATATATATATATATATATATATATATATATATATATACATTTCAGTCAGGCTTGGAGATCACTTCTATGACGCCCCCAAAATAGGTATACATCACCCATCTTGAGTCGCCAAATACATGGTACAGAATACAAATACAAACTTAAATATACAACATGAGCTGTAAGTTTCAATACAAATATTGTCGTCTAGACAGTATTAAAACTCAAAATAAGTCCTTAATACATTTATTATCACACTATTTTATAGAATAGTGAAGACTACTAATGCTATCATCTGGACCGTCACTCCGTTCTCCGACTAGTCCCTGCTACGTTTTTCATTTCCTGAAGAGAACAATGAAAGCAAAAGGGTGAGCTCAACTAGCTCAGTAAGAAATATTATGACTAAGATAATGCAGAATAATTTATCGTTAGCCTTCAACAGTGTTAAACTGATAAAATATAACAAACATCAAGTTTAACTGCAGCGAAACAAGTAATTCATTAGAAGAGTCAAGTAGAGAATAAAATCTACTATCTTCTATGATTTAAAAGGTTTTTCATCACTTTTATCATTGAGACTCAGTTTAATAAATAATCCACATCATCCCTGCACTACGACCAAGGATATTCATTAGTATCACGACCACAAATTATCCATGTACTACGGCCCAATGATATTCGTATTTTCATCAATGGTCATGATCATGCCAAAAACTGTCCATCAATGTACTACGGGCCAATGAGGACTTTTACCACATCATTTATAACATTACAGTCATAATTATACCGAATAATCTCTGGTCATAATCATACCAAGTCCATCTATGCAGTACAGGCCACATATGACTTTCAACATAATATAAACATGAGGATGATGACAATGATATAAGAATTCAATAAAAAAAGTTCAAGGATAAATTTTTAAAGATTTATAATTTAATTTATCCAGAAATCAATAATCTCCAAATTGTCAACATGATACTGCTTTGTGGAGTAAAATTCAAGAATAATATTGTACCAAAAATAATTTGGACCGAAAACGAATCAATTTTTATCATGAATAGTACCCCGGGTGAATAATACTCGAGTGAATAGTATCCCGTGAATAGTACTTCGAGAATAGTAACCCCGTGAATAGTACTCCGGCATGAAAAAATTAAAACTTATCAAGAATGCTCAGAATAAAATTTTCATAAAAAGATACTAGATGAAGAGAAAATATCAAGGATATTCTACTAATTTAGTGGAGTATAGAAGCCAAAATTTTAACAAACGAGTATAGAATTCAAAATCTGAAACGAAATAATATTACTTACATACTACAGAGTATGGAAAAAAAATATTATTTCAAGCGAATATTGAACAAAAATAACATTCCTTACCTTGAAAAGAAGAGTATTCCAACTAGTATAGCGGTGATATTCTTGAAGAAAACTTTCACTGTTTTCTACGCTCAAAGCTTTCTAAAACTCTAAAGAAATATACTCAAGATTATAAAAGAAGAATTCTCTGATTCTGGTGTGATTTTCAATTCTAACATAAGCGCCTATTTATAGAAAAATGCTAGAACGCCATAGGAGACTAAAATAATAAAATAATATTATTATTTTATTTTTTCAATATTCATGTCCACCCACCAAAATGAGCAGCCAACTTGGACAAAAATTTCAGCCCACAAGTTTGAAAAACAAAAGTGGGCCCCACTCAATTTTAATAAAAAATATTTTATTTTCTAAAACCTCAATAATTCATATAAAATAGCCATTTTATCAGAAAAATACGAATTTTATGTCCATTCTACACGAAATCGAATTCTCTACAACTTTACAGAAGAAAGTTTTTCCAAATTCCATACAGAAAATATCCGAATTCCACAAACGGATAATTTTCAATACCTCATAAAATTCATAACAAATCATACGTTAATTTTTAAAGGTTCAAAATTTGTGGACATGCACTCAACTTATATATGTATAACATATCCAAAAATCACAACGATCCAACGGTCGGATCAAAATTATAACTCACGCAATAGAGCTTTAAGAACACCAATTTGATTTTTTAATACCTCCAATCCGACAAAATACTGATAAAATACCTCAACATTAATTCCTTCATTTATAACCACATAAAATAAATATTTTCCTATCCATCATTTATGTCCACATAAAATAAATATTTCTTTATCATATAAATCAATAATTAATTATTCACAAATAATATTACAAAATCACAATAATGACAACCAGGCCGTTCTCAAGAAATTGGGGGTTTTTTCAATAAGGATTTCTCCTTACTGGATCGTAATTAAGTGACCAAACCTCTCATTGACAGAATTTTCTAGACATTGCCAATAATGCTATCTAATAATATTATTCAAATAATATGAATTATTGATCTGATAATGGGAAATACTGTGCAGTGACAATTATTGAACAACAATAATATAAAATATCAACGTAGCAATTATTGAACCAATAAAATAAAATATTAAACAGTAATTACTGTAACAATTATTAAGTAGTGCCTTCTTACGTAAGAATTAATAATTCAAAAATACTGTGCAATACCATGTGCTACTGTGCAACAACGCGTATTACTGTATTTTAACCACCAGGTATTCCAACAGTTAACGGTAAAACTTTCGCCGTTATTTTATTAAAAAATATTTTTATCGTTTTCTCAATCCGATAATAATTCTGTTGTGGGGTCCACCAATGATTGTGTCGTCGTACGAATATTTCCTGTTAAAACGAATATTCCCCGACCAATCGAATATTATACTCCCTCCGTCCCAAATTAACTGCTCAGTTTTGACTTTTTAAAGTCAAATTGACCATTTTTAAAACTAATATTTTTACTATTTTTGCTAAAATATAGGTGAAGTGATTATAACCAAAAGAAAGTATATACAATTTATTACTAATCCCAATTTTTATAATTTTAGAAATATATTTATATATTCTTAATTATTAATTCTAAAAATAGTCAATTTGACTTAAAAAAGTCAAAACTGAGCAATTAATTTGGGACGGAGGGAGTATAACAACTTGCGAACTTTGCAAAATTTATAAATATTACCCACAACTATAACATTATATCAAATTCACTCCATAATATTCAAAAATGATATTTATAGAAAATTCATCTTTATTCATAAAAGTTGGGGTCTTACAACCTCCCCTTCTTATGAAATTTTGCCCTCGAAATTGGGGTACGTACCTGGTATGTCGAAGAGGTAAGGATACCTTGATTTCATTTCAAATTCTAACTCCCAGGTCATTTCCTCAACATCGTGATTTCTCCATAAAACTTTGACTTGAGGTATAACCTTGGAGCGTAAAATATGTTCCTTCTTATCCAAGATTTTAACAGGAACCTCTTCATACGTTACATCTTCCGCTATTTCGTCCGGTTCTAACTCAATAATGAGGTTCGGATCTTTCACATATTTACGTAATATAGATATGTGAAAAACATTATGAACACGAGACATACTTGGCGGTAAGGCGAGTCTATAGGCCACAGTTCCTACTCGTTCGAGGATTAAAAATGAGCTAATAAATTAAGGATTGAGCTTTCTTCTCTTTCCAAATCTCGTAACTCCTTTCCATGGAGCAACACGTAACAACACATGTTCTCCAATATTAAATTCCACGTCCTTTTGATGAAGATCAACATAACTCTTTTGTCGATCTTGTGAGGTTTTAATACGCTGTCGGATCGTTTGAATCTTTTTTATAGTCATACATACCAACTCCGGTCCCAACAATGTTGCTTCACCCAGCTCATCCCAGCATACTGGAGAACGACACTTTCTTCCATACAACGCCTCGAATGGAGCCATGCCAATACTTGCTTGATAACTGTTATTGTAGGAAAACTCCACCAATGGTAAGAACTTGTCCCAACTTCCCTTGAAGTCAAGAGCATAGAGTCTTAATAGATCTTCAAGAGTTTGAATAGTCCTCTCTGACTGCCCGTCCGTCTGAGGATGATATACCGAGCTAAATCGTAAATCCGTGCCCATAGCGTTCTGTAAACTAACCCAAAATTGTGAAGTGAATCTTGGGTCTTGATCAGAAACTATGGATACTGGCATACCATGCAATCTTATAATCTCGTTTATATATATAAGAGCAAGACGTTCAAGTGCATAAGTTTCTCGTATAGGTAAGAAATGAGTCGACTTGGTCAATCTATCAACAATGACCCAAATCGGATCTATGCCTTGAGAAACCTTTGGAAGACCGGTAACGAAATCCATGGTAATGTGTTCCCACTTCCATTCTGGAATTTCAAGTGGTTGTAATGGACCTTTTGGTACTTGATGCTCCGCCTTGACTCGTTGACAAGTTAAACACCTTGAGATAAACTCCGCTATCTCCCTCTTCATATTGCTCCACCAAAATGTATGTCGAAGATCATGATACATTTTGGTACTCCTAGGATGGATTGCAAACTGTGTGTTGTGCGCCTCCATCAAGATTTTATATTTTAAATCAGGGTTGTTAGGAACACAGTCTGGAGTTAACTCGAAGTATTCCTTCTTCATCGATTCTTGCTTCCGGCATAGCACCTTCTTCCTCATACGCATCCGCTCCAGGTTTGTAGCTTGAGCAACTTTAACTTTATCAATTAAAGTCGGTTCTACTCGTATATTTGCTATCATCACATGGGTCCCTAGAGTCTTTAACTCTATCTCCATCCTTTGCAAGTCATATAAAATGGGCCTTTGCGTTGACATTATCGCACTCGTACCCGCATATGATCTTCTACTCAATGCGTCAGCTACTACATTCGCTTTACCACGATGGTATTGAATGGTATGATCATAATCTTTCAACAGTTCAAGCCAATGTCGTAGCCGCATGTTGAGTTCCTTTTGGGTGAAGAAATATTTGAGGCTTTTATGATCCGTAAAGATCTCCACTTTCTCCCCATACAAGTAATGCCTTCAAATTTTAAGTGCGAAGACAACAACTGCCAACTCTAGATCATGAGTAGGATAACTCCTCTCATATTCTTTGAGTTGCTGAGACGCATAGGCTATGACTTTCCCATGTTGCATGAGAACACATCCTAACCCTTTGCCCGAAGCATCACTGTAGATGACAAATCCCTCCAAGCCAGATGGTATTATCAGAACAAGTGCTGAAATGAGTCTCCTCTTGAGTTCTTGAAAACTCTTCTCACATTTCACGCTCCAACCGAATTTTGTATCTTTCCAAGTCAGCTGAGTTAATGTAGCGATTCGAGAAAACCCTTCTATGAATCTCCGATAATAACCACCTAAGCCGAGAAAGCTACGTACTTCGGTCACTGATTTAGGTTGCTCCCATCTTTGAATAGCTTTAATTTTTGTCGGGTCAACAGATATTTCATGATTTGATACTACGTGCCCAAGGAATGCTACTTCCTCAAGCCAGAACTCGCATTTCTTTAACTTGGCATAAAGCTTGTTTTCACGAAGCTTTTAGAGTATCAGCCTCAAGTGTTGCTCATGATCTTCACGGCTTTTGAAATATATGAGAATGTCATCAATAAAGACAACCACAAAATGATCCAAATATTCCTTGAATACTCGGTTCATCATATCCATGAAGGCAGCAGGAGCATTAGTCAATCCAAAAGACATGACTAGGAATTCATAATGCCCGTACCGAGTTCTGAAAGCCGTCTTTGGAATGTCATCGGTTTTAACCTTTAACTGATGATATCCAGAACGAAGATTGATTTTTGAAAACAATTTGGCACCTTACAACTGGTCAAACAGGTCATCAATACGTGGCAACAGATATCTATTTTTGACAGTGACATGATTCAACTCCCGGTAATCAATACAAAGTCGCATACTCTCATCTTTCTTCTTCACGAATAGAACAGGAGCACCCTAAGGAGACGTACTAGGATGAATGAAATTGATGTCTAACAGCTCCTGCAGTTGGGTCTTTAACTCCTGAAGTTCAATAAGAGCCATTCGATATGGGGCTTTGGAAATGGGTTTTGTATCGGGTTCAAGGTCGATGCAAAATTTAATTTCACGCTCTGGGGGTAGGCCAGGAAGTTCTTCAGGGAATACGTCAAGAAATTTATTAACAATAGAAATATCATTCAAAACTGACATATTTTTGTTTAAATCTGTGACATGAGCTAAGAAAGCTTGACATCCGCTTTTCAATAAACAAATAGCTTTATGGCTTGAGATGACAGTGATTGATTTTAATGGTTTGGTTGCTTGAATTTGCATAATAGGTTGGTTAGGAATATGAAAGCTAACAACCTTACGAAAATAATCAATTTTTGCATGATGAGTAGTTAACCAATCAATCCCTAGAATTACGTCAAATACAAGTATTTTCAATGAAATAAGATCGACAGGTAATGTGAGGGTACCGATTTGAACCAAACAAGACTTATAAACAGTGGATGTAATGAAGGTTTCTCCCAATGGAGTTTTAACAGATAAGTCAAAGTCTAATTTCTCCGGAGTTAAATTTAAACGTTGAGCGCAAGTAGGAGAAATAAAAGAATGGGTAAAACTGGTATCAAATAAGGTATAGACTTTGCTAAAGTTTATGATAAGCTTACCCGTGATGACCTCGTTCGGGTTCCTTACTTTCTGGGAGGTCACGACAAACGCTCTCCCTTGAACTACCAGTTTTGACTTTTCTGGGACGGCCTTTGGTGCCTCCATCCCAGCTGGACTTGTCTTCGGTGCACGACAAAATCGGACTAGGTGACCTTCTCTTCCACAATTATAACACGCTTTGGACTGCATCTCGCAGTTTGGACAGATGTGTCCCTCCCCTACGTATTTGAAGTATATGATAGGTGGTCGTTCTCCTTCCTTAACAACGGGTGCTGGTGCTGTCGTCTTTCCATCATTGTTGAATCTCATCTTCTTGAAATGTCCACTCTTATTGTCTTGGCCATGATTACCACCGAAGTGGTTACCATTTATGGCATGTTGATTCCCTCCACGTTTGTTGTCACCGCTTTGATGACTGCTACCACTAGTATTATCATTTTACCGGCTGCTCTCTCTTGGTTGGGTTGACTCGTTATCGCGCTCCAATAACTGAGCCCTATTTATAACATCTGAATACAAAAATAGTTTGTGAGAAATTAAGTATTGGCGTATCTCAGGTTTCAAACCTCTTAGAAACATCCGTGTCATTCTCTCCTCGTTATCAACTAAGTGGGACGCAAACCGGGACAACTCAGCAAACTTGGCTTCGTACTGCGACACGGTCATATTGTTCTACTCTAACTTGATGAACTCTACCTCTTTCATGTGACGAATACTTTCAGGAAAGTACTTGTCGTTGAATAGTTCTTGAAACTTCTCCCAAGACATCTTCAGTGCGGCAGGTTGAGTACACTTTACAAATTTTCACCAGTAATCTGCTTCTGCCCGCAACATGAAGGTGGCAAAGGGGACCTAGTTCTAGTCTCACATCTTAGCCAGGGATCATATCCCTAAGCATTGATACCAACTGTGACGCCCCCAAAATAGGTATACATCACCCATCTTGAGTCGCCAAATACATGGTGCAAAATACAAATACAAACTTAAATATACAACATGAGCTATGAGTTTCAATACAAATATTGTCATCTAGACAGTATTAAAACTCAAAATAAGTTCTCAATACATTTATTATCACACTATTTCATAGAATAGTGATGACTACTAATATTATCATCTGGACTGTCACTCCGTTCCCCGAATAGTCCCTGCTACGTTCTCATTTCCTGAAGAGAACAATGAAAGAAAAAGGGTGAGCTCAACTAGCCCAGTAAGAAATATTATGACTAAGATAATGCAGAATAATTTATCGTTAGCCTTCAATAGTGTTAAACTAGTAAAATATAACAAACATCAAGTTTAACTACAGCGGAACAAGCAATCCATTAGAAGAGTCAAGTAGAGAATAAAATCTGCTATCTTCTATGATTTAAAATATTTTTCATCACTTTTTTCGCTGAGACTCAGCTTAATAAATAATCTACATCATCCCTGCACTACGGCCAATGATATTCATTAGTATAACGACTACAAATTGTCAATAACGTCCAAATTATCAACATGATACTGCTTTGTGGAGTAAAATTCAAGAATAATATTGTACCAAAAATAATTTGGACCGAAAACGAATCAATTTTAATCATGAATAATACCCCTGGTGAATAGTACTCGAGTGAATAGTATCCCGTGAATAGTACTTTAGGAATAGTAACCCCGTGAATAGTACTCCGGCATGAAAAAGTTAAAACTTATCAAGAATGCTCAGAATAAAATTTTCATGAAAAGATACTGGATAAAGCGCAAATATCAAAGTTATTCTACTAATTTCGTGGAGTATAGAAGCCAAAATTTTAACAAACGAGTATAGAATTCAAAATCTGAAACGAAATAATATTACTTACATACTACAGAGTATGGAAGAAAATATTATTTCAAGCGAATATTGAACAAAAATAACATACCTTACCTTGAAAAGAAGAGTATTCCAACTAGTATAGCGGGGATATTCTTGAAGAAAACTTTCACTGTTTTCTACGCTCAAAGTTTTCTAAAACTATAAAGAAATACGCTCAAGATTATAGAAGAAGAATTCTCTGATTCTGGTGTGATTTTCAATTCTAACCTAAGCGCCTATTTATAGGAAAATGCTAGAACGCCATAGGAGACTAAAATAATAAAATAATATTATTATTTTATTTTTTCAATATTCATGTCCACCCACCAAAATGAGCAGCCAAGTTGGACAAAATTTCAGCCCACAAGTTTGAAAAACAAAAGTGGGCCCCACTCAATTTTAATAAAAAATATTTTATATATGTATAACATATCTAAAAATTTGTGGACATATACTCAACTTATATATGTATAACATATCCAAAAATCACAACGATCTAACGGTCGGATCAAAATTATAACTTACGCAATAGAGCTTTAAGAACACCGATTTGATTTTTTAATACCTCCAATCGGACAAAATACTGATAAAACACCTCAACATTAATTCTTTTATTTATAACCACATAAAATAAATGTTTTCCTATCTATCATTTATGTCCACATAAAATAAATATTTCCTTATCATATAAATCAACAATTAATTATTTACAAATAATATTACAGAATCACAATAATGACAACCAGGTCGTTCCCAGGAAAGAGGGGGCTTTCCAATAAGGATTTCTCCTTACTGGGGCGTAATTTGGCGACCAAACCTCTCCTTGATAGAATTTTCTAGACATTGCCAATAATGCTATCTAATAATGTTATTCAAATAATATGAATTATTGATCTAATAATGGGAAATACTGTGCAGTGATAATTATTGAACAACAATAATATAAAATATCAACGTAGCAATTATTGAACCAATAAAATAAAATATTGAATAGTAATTACTGTAACAATTATGAAGTAGTGTCTTCTTACGTAAGAATCAATAATTTAAAAATACTGTGCAATACCGTGTGCTACTGTGCAACAACGCGTATTACTGTATTTTAACCACCATGTATTCCAACAGTTAACGGTAAAACTTTCGCCGTTATTTTATAAAAAAATATTTTTGTCGTTTTCTCAATCCGACAATAATTTCGTTGTGGGATCCACCAATGATTGTACCATCGTACAAATATTTCCTGTTTAAACGAATATTTCCCGACCAATCGAATATTATATAACAACTTGCGTACTTTGTAAAATTTATAAATATTACCCACAACTATAACATTATATCAAATTCACTCCATAATATTCAAAAATGATATTTATATAAAATTCATCTTTATTCATAAAAGTTGGGGTCTTACAACTTCGTGGCCATTTACCGCTTATATATATATATATATATATATATATATATATATATATATATATATATATATATACAGCTTATATATATATAACGGTTTTATCTGCTTTCATAAAGTAGATATTTAATCTTTTAGCCTACAGGCTAGATTTGCCTAAATCTGCCTATTTCTCACTTTGGCCGATTTATGGTGACTAAATTGGAACTGTTGAAGCTGGAATAGTTTAAATTTGCTCAAATCTAGTTCTTTTTCTAGCTTTTCGTACATATTGCTTTATCATGTGAGCCTAGGAATTATGTGATCACAGATTCAGTTCCTGAATCTAGATTCGGTTCCCGTGATGGACATTTTCATCTGCAGCTAGAAAATTATCTACGGTGTTTGAATTTTCTTAGATGGCTCTCATGCCCACAAGGAGTTCGGCACTGCTATGTATCTTATTTCCTCGAAGATTCCTTGCATCTCGAAAATAAAAGCAATCTAGCTGAACACATAATAAAATGGAAGTATCAAAGGCCTCAATTACTATTATTTTACAAAACATCATTACTATATCTTGTTAAAATTAAACTTTTATATAGAAGTCAAACCCTTTATATATAGGTGCAAACGAGGCATAACACTACTTTCAAATAACTGCACATAGACCTAACACACACACACACACACATACGCAGATAAAAGTTTAATGAAAAGTGGCAGTAATCGTGTTATCACGGAAGTCAGGGGATGCATAAGACCTTCCCTCCGCTTAATCTAGCCCTGGACCCTAACGAATTTCGGTTTTACAGACCAGTTAAACATTGTCACATCACTAGGTCTTTGTGCAAACCTTTTCTCGGTTGAGTTAGTGCAACCATTTAAAAATAACTAACTGGAGACTCTTACAGTCAAATAGTAAAAAGTCATTAAATAAGAAGGAACATACATTAAGAAATAAAATTATATCTTCAGTGAAAATACTTTGGCGAAACCACGACGCAAGGAGGCCACGTGGGAATTAGAAAATAAGATGTGAAGGGATTATCCCCATATATTCGTGTAACCTTGTACCAATTCCAAAGACTGAATTTTTATAAGGGGGGAGGATGTAAGAACCGTGAATTTCATGAATAAATAATTATTTTGATATAATAAGAAAATGAGTATTTATTTGAATATAAATATTGATGTGTTGTGAAGTGAATAATTTAATTAATTTAAATTGAATTTATAAGAATGTGGAGTTGTGATGAAAATTGTGAAAATACCTTGTGTGGCATGAGAATGGAGATTTAAGGAATTAATTTAATTAAGAGATGTATAAATTAAGAAGTGAAGGATTAATTAATGGTTATTGTGAGCAAAGTGAATTACATAATTAGATTATGTATTATCTATTTAACTGATGTGTAAGATATGTGTTAACATCTAGTTCCTACATTAAAAAGAAAGTGTATTGTGACACTTTAGTATAACTATATAATATATGGAAACTATATAATAAAGTGAAAGAAATTATAAGTTACTCAAATAATTGCTTATGTGACAAAAAGTATGTGTGGGAACATTAAAGATGTACTATATCAAAGAATTACAAATTATTTCAATAAGTGAGTCTAATTGGAATAATGAAGTTTTAAGAGATATTGAATTATTAGTGGTCAATTAAATTGAGTTCATACCCATTATAAATATTAATCAGACTGAACTAATGTACTTGGATTATATGATGTGGATACATAAATAATCCCTAACTTTGCATTGTGTAGTAGTATTAACACATTAAAATTACATTTTTGAAGTTCAAGGAACCAAACTAAGCTTTATTAACCAAGTAACTGAGATTAAAACTCATGTCCCAAAATCTGTGACCATCACAGTACATGAACAGTAGCTCCACTCTATAATACGCGAACATAAGTCGGTAGTTGAAGCTAAAATAACAGTGATGATGGCTATGGAGGTTGGCAGTTGGCCAACTCTTTCTTGTCCAATGTTCTCTCCCAATTTCCTTTGAATCAAACCATGGTGCAAGGCCATGAACGGGACAATCAATTCTCTATTTATAGTACCCTCCTCTTCTCATTCTCTATTGCTTGAAATTATCTGATAAGTTACATTAGAGAGTTGAATTGATGAGCAATTGAAGGAGTTTAATCAGAGAAGTGAGGGAGTTGAATTAAGCTTCAAAGAGGTATAGCTTTTGTTTTTGCCCTCAGTTAAGTTTTGTCAAATTCTTAGCAATTACATGATTTCTTTGTCAAATTAGTATGAATTAGCATGTCATTGTGTTGTCTGAGTTGGTATGTATACTTTGAAGTACTGTAGTTGGTCTGGTTTTAGAATGGGCTATACATATGCTAAGGCTCTGCTGAAATAGAGCCATTTATTTTTGCTTCTGAACGAAGTGGCGCGGCCACGCCACTTCCATTGCTTAATACCGCGCAGCCGCACGGGGTGTCTTTCTCAGATACTACTTTAATGGTCCAGTATGATGATGAATAGGCTACTTTGGTTAAGATATGCACATAAACAACCTTAACTTGTGAACTGAGATTGCTAGGTATATAGAACCATGTTAATTGTTTTAGTACGAACATTCAAAGAAAATTTAAAGATTTGGAAAACTAGAATTTATGAACATGGAGTAATATACTTTCTGATCTTGTGAACATATGTAGATAACCTAAATATATACGTAAACAAGTCTAACCTAAGGCATAAGTTTGCTTCGTGTATACTAAGTTTTGCTAGCTTGATTTTAAAGGATTTTCTAAAGAAGAACTTGAAGTTTAGTAAAATAAAGTATGATGAACATTATGCCTTCAAATTTTGATCTTTCTAGCCTATGCAAATAACTTGAGTATGTGCACAAATGAGTATGAAAGCATGATTTAGACAATGTGGATTTATCTTGCATGCTTAAATAAGTTTTACTAATGGAGGCTTAAAGTTTCAAAAACAAACTTGATAAACTATATGCACTTTGAGTTTGGAAGTGGTGAGCATGTTTATATGTTCTATACATATGTGAAAATGTGATGCACAGTAGGTAAAGTAGATTTGCATGCTTGATGACTTAACATGAGATTTTCACAAGGAACCTTGAAATCTAGTTTTGTCAATATTACGAGTATTCTAGCATTTGACATCATGAATAGGTGTGTCATACATGTAGACAAGATTTGCAAGCATGCTAGCTAATTGTATGCATTACAAAGTAGTTGGGAATGGTTAAATCAAGTCTAAATGAATGAAGTAGAACTCCACAACTTGACATACATGACTAATCTAATGCAAGCATGTGTAGTAGAGACCTATGGACCACATATCATGTGTTTAACGATTAAACATAAGAAAATTGTGAATTGAACACTTACAGTCTTGATTAAATGAGAATAGATGATGACCTATGTTGATGTGTTGATATAAGGTCAAACTTAGTTATCCACCTACTAATATGTGTGTTTTGCATGATTATTTATATACGTGCAAGACGGGTGTACACTGACCTTCTGCAGAAGCAATCATGTCTTGGTTTGCACCAGGAGCAGCGCGGCCGCGCCACTCCTTAGTACAATCCAAGTGTGGTCGCGCCAGTCTGTAGTAGGATCAATTTTTTGCAGTTAGTTTGAAGATGTTTGCAGGCTTAAGTTGTTACCTTAATCTGTATTATATGACCAGTATGTTATCCAATGTGTTAAGAAGCATGATAAATGATAAAATTGAATGTTAATGAGTGACTATAAATTTTCAAATGTTAAGTCCAAAAGGTAATTGCAAAGCAATGATTAGAAACTATGTTATTTGACTTTATGGTGACTTATAAACTAATTTTGCGCTAAAAGTACACAAGGTGTGTGATGAAGCATGTGAAGAGTATACCACTAAGTTAGACGTTTATGTATGCGTTTCAACTTACATGACATGTACGAGTATACGTAACAAATGAATATCCTATACGCGTAACTATATTATGTTAGGATTCAAAGAGTGTTGATAAGCTATACTTTAGGAAAACTACCCTCGAGGCAAGTATCCGAAGTTTCTTTTATATTGAGAAATTTTCCTAACTTACACAATTTGGATTTGTGCAAGTTCTCGAATTTTATTTGATTCATATATTGAATGCAAGTACTCGAACCCTACTCTTTACTGAGCATTACTTAAGCTTGTACTATTATTGGTTGTACAAGTAAATCCTTGAAAGTATGATTCATATCTCATGACTTGATACTTCGTAAGTTTAGAAATGAAATTGTTTTCAAACTTTAATTTAGAACGATAATTGTTCATGTATATACTTTAAAAAAAATTGTCTAAACCATTGATTCGGCTAGACTATTGATATATGATCGAAAGCTATCCAAACCAAATTAACTTGGTGCGGACTCTTACAACTGAGATGAACAACCCTCTTAGTAGGGGAATTACATATTGTCGGGAAACCGACATGCGCACATGAGAATGATTAAATGTTATGCATGACATAGGGTACTTTAGGCTGATCACATATTGTACTCATTTTGTAGAATTATCAGTTTATTACTGTTAATTCTAGGAGAAGTTCATAGTCCTTAATGACTACTAAGTATTCATTACTTTGAAATCTTGAATTGATTAATCGTTGAATATTATTGATATTTTCTGTCCATAGCGACTATTGTTGATAATCATTGATACTTCTTGCTATCTTTGAACTATCATTATTATTGTACCATTGAGAAATTTAAAACTACATTGAACACCCTTATTGCTATATTACTTGTTGGGCAAAATTGTTGCTCATTCTTGCTTTCCCTAAAAATATTTCAGTTAAGGCAGAGCAAGTGTGACAACTCGAGAATTTAGATAATTATTAAAATCCTAAAATGATGGATTAAAGGTTATAAGATGAACCTAGACAGAAAATAAGTGTATAGATTTGACGTTTCTGTGAAGGAATTTTAAGGATTTCAAAATTTTTAAGAAAAACCTATATGGTTTCTTTATTGAATGAGAATAAAGAAATATGGGTTACAAAATTTCAAAGCCCTAGAAATGAATTGTTAGGTATTTGAATGAATATCAATAATAAGGTATTATGATACCTGTAAAATTTGTTGTGAATTGAATAGTGTAAGAAATATTATACTAATACAGGTGGAATTTTATTAACGAAATAAGATTTCACAAGAAGAAAAGCTATGAGGTTAAACGAAGATGAGTATATGTATAGAAATATATATATACTTAGTAAGGTGATATATATTTTAGCAAGAGGAATGATGAATTAAGTTAATGATATAAGGATCAAGATAAAACTATGTTAGTAATTAACATAGCTTGAACATTGGCCTTGGCAGGTAAATAAGAATTTGAATAAGTATAAAGTCGTTAGTTAATACGATTAGAAATAAGAAGGGAGTAATTTAAAACTCAAAAATATGAGTTAGAGATAGAATGTTGAAGCACGGACTGCTTGGTTGCGTCCGGAACGCCAAGTTTAGTCAGAATGGACAGTAAACACAAAATGTGTAAAGGTTACCATTTGGTCAAAGTCAACAGTTGACTTTTTATGGAGAAAAGTCAAAATTAGTGTGAGAAGTAAAATATGAGATGAGATCCAATATGTAATATGTATATTGGTATCAAAGCAGTTAGTAAATTAAATTCATATTTGAATAAATGATTGGATATATTAAATTATATATTAAATATATAAATAAATTGTTTGAAGATAATTTATGAAGAGGAAGAGGAAATTAAATTTAATTATACAATATAAATTGTATAACTTAAATAAGTTATTTAAATATGTTATGAGATTTAAATGACCTAAAGGATTATTTTTATTTAGTGGTCATAGAATTAATTCAAGTGAATTAAAATTTGATGGACTAAGGAAGTTATATTATTTAAACAAGCTCAATTAATTAATTAAGCATGTGACTTGTAGATAAAGTGATTAAGGACAATTAAATTATTTAATATAGCCCAATATGTTATGTATGAGACAAGTATTACATGACCCAATTTAATTGGGGTTGAAAGCCCAAGTTAGTTTTTGTTAGTAAGTAAAACAAGTAAATTGCTAGCTCAATAGAATTAATTAAGGGCCCAAAACTAAGCCCACTTGTGGGAGAATAATAATATTAAAAATTATATTAAGTTAAGAGATATATTTTTATTATCTCAAGATATTAATTTTATAACTTAATTAAAACAAGTTTGATTGGGTTATAAAAATTTAGTGTACTAGAGTAATGATTTAAATTCTAAATATTTGAAATGGATACCTTAATTAAATATTTGGGGTGAGACAAGTTGAAAATGATTGGAATATGTTGATATTGCATGGCTCAAATTAATTAATGGGAAAGCCCAAAGGATGAATTAATGGCCCAACTTTAAAATCAATTAAGGATGGACATTGTAAGCAATTAAATTAAATTGAGCCAACATGTGGGTCTAAGGCCACTTGGCCTATTTTAATTGAAGAAGGAAAAGGTGAGAGGTTGTCTAATATAAAGATAAGGAAGAAAGAGATAATGATAAGATAGAAAAAGAAAGAGAGAGAAAGAGAAGAAAAAGAAAAAGATTGGCAAGATAGAAAAAGAAAGAGAGAAGAGAGAAGCCGAGAGAAGGAGAGAAGAAACGGGAGGAAGAGAGAGAGAAGAGGAAAGGGGCGGCAGCCCCCTTGTATGGGAAGGAGAAGAAATCCTCCATAGAAGAGAAGAAGAAGAAGGTATAAATTTTCTCTCCCTAAGCTTTATTCCTCTAGTTTCTTTTATGAAATTGATTTAAGGGGTTTTTGATATGAAAGTGTAAACGCCTATAATCTATGTGATTTATATGATTTCAAGTATGGATTTACCCAATTTGGGTGTTGATTTGGTGGAACCCAAAAGGAAAAGAAAAATAAATTTTCTAGTTTTGAAAATCGAAATTTCTATATACTTTGAAATTTCACCGTTTTAAATCTATAACTCCTTTTTACGATCCGTCAAAGAGGGGTGCTAGATATATGTGTTTAGTAGTTAACCCAAGTGGTAGAACTCAAAAATCATGTTTCTAAAATTTTTGGGGTGGATTTTGTTGAAAACAGTCCCCTTTTTTTAGACTATTTCGGGGCAGTCCGTAGCAGGGGAAATTTCGTCAACTTTTTGTGCTTTAAAAATTCTGGAAAAATTTGGAGATATAATATAAGTTGTTATGCATGTTGTGAAAAAAATTGGGAATTTTTGGCCATACGGTTTGAGAGATATGAATTTTACGGTGAAGGACTTCTTTTATGAAACTGCCCGTATAACTCTCTGTATATAAGTCCAAAAATTATAAAATTTTTACTGGAAGTACATGTGTATTGCAGGAACATACTGTAAAAATTTCAGAATTTTTGGAGCCAATATCGATTTATGAAAAATCAGAGAAGATTCGGCTATTATGGACTATTTAAATATAGTAAATCTATTTTAAAAATTTCGGAAAAAATATATGTTGAATATGAAACTATATTATGTCAAATCCTGGAAAAGAAATATTTTTGGATGTGATTTGGTATTTTTCATCTAAATGATGAGAAATGGATAAATGGATTTAATTAAAGATATGATGTCCAAAAATATGAAAAATGCGATTTATGACTTGAGACCCTTGAGCATGGTTTATGCAAGTATTTGATGAAGTTTTAGGGTCGGGTGTGAGGTGTTATAAAGTTTATGGCATTTTAGAATGCTTAAACTAGTTATTTAATAAAAGAAAAATAATTGAAATAATTGTTTATTAATGTGATTAATGATTTAAATTATTTTTATAGGGCTAATAATATTGGATTAAGATATTATTAGTAGTATTTGACTGAAATGTTATTAAAAGGTTGATAACCTTAGCGTAAAATATTATTACATAAATAATAATATTCGACGGGAGATTAAAATAAGAGATTTACGTTATTTTTCGATATGGTTGTTGAATTTGATATTCAATGAACTATGTTATGTTTATAATAGTGTAAAATTAGAATTCGGGCTGATGAATTTGATTTTGGGGTGCTGAAATTGAATTTAATTTGCTACACTAATTGTGGTCTGCTGAAATAGTAATTTCAGGGTGCTGAATTTGATTTTGGGTTGCTGAAATTGAATTCAATTTGCTAAACTGATTTTGGTTTGCTGAAATAGTAATTTCAGGATGCTGAAATGTAATTCGGTTTACTGAAATGATATTTCAGTTTTCTGAAAGGTTATCTAATTTACTAAGATAACACATAAAGGTAAAACTTATAAGTATAAGTTAAGACATGATGAAAAGATTATCAAAGCATAATGATAATACTAAGATTAAGATGTAATGTCTAATACTTAACTTTGTGATTGAAGGTTAGACAAGTTAATATAATATGATGAGATTATAAGTAAGTAAATGAATATGGTGGTAAGATTATCTAATATTTGACGATGTGATTAAGTGTTAGATAGTATTATGGAATAAGGTATGAGATACTAATTGAAAGATCAATCTTATATCTAATAGGTCTTTTCAATAAAGAGAATAAATTAAATTGCGTAGCGGTAATCGACTATGCAGGCAAGTTTTCCTTAACTCAAACTTGAGTTGTATGTTCAAAGCATGTTAATGAATAATTGTTGTTGATTATTCACGTCTATATTGATTATTGATTCGCACGTTGTGCATACTGTAAACGTTCATCAGGTATGAAAGGCTGATCACCTTCATTACCATTTGGTTAAGTTAATCTGTTCATGTTTATGCATGACCATTCATTTTTATTGACTTGGTCGTTCAGCTAAGAAAATTTGTTCATGCTCTTTCACAATGTTTATATTGTTGAAAGTTAGCTAGCTTATTGTTCAATTCTTTCAATCATGATATATCTTTATTGAATTTAAACTTGCTGGGCAAATTTGATGCTCACCCTTGCTATATCATGATAAAAATTTTCAGATTAAGATGAAAGCTCGAGTAAAGACAAAGGCAAAGGCAAAGTCCAAGATTAAGCTATTATGCAGTTAGAACTATTAAATTTGCTAATGCAAATATTAATGTAAATCTTCTAAGATATTGAAGGTATGTATTAAGTTAAGGTTGTAGACCTTGGGGTTTATGTTGTAAAAGTTTAATGTATAAACAATTTATGTTTATATCTTCCGCAATAGTTGTAGAAATAGTATACCAGATCCTTGGTGATTAGGACCGGGATTTGAGGATGCTACAGCAAGGCGGCCCCTCAGGCATTGATAAGGGCAATGGCAAAGCTACTGAGTAGTTTATATTTAGTGGAGATTATTATATTCATGTAATGACATAAGTTGTGTTATGTATTAGTTATATGTAAATTGTGTTTAATTATATTAGAGGTATGTAAGAGATATTTAAGTTAAGAACCCTTGGGACGAGAATGACTATATTATAACAATGTAATTTATTCTCTTATTCCGTTGTGATGATTTTAGTATGTTATTAGAGTTAGTACGTGACAACCAAATTTGAGATAAGTGTGGTATGAATTTGGGGGCGTCACAAGAACACCAAAAGACAAGAACAAAAAGGGACAAATAAAAATCCTGACGTCGACAGGTGGCGACTCCGCTGGGGATGCCAGTAAGAGGGCTTAAGCCGCTATTCAAGCTTTTTAAAACTTTTACCTGCCTGTGTGTGGATGTTGCATTTACATTTGAATGAATATGTACTAATGTTTTATTTTATGCACTTAGTGCTTCGCACCATATCTGCATGTGATATTAGTGCTTCGCACATGTCATCATTTTCATACGGTGAGACGCGATGTATGTGAATATATGTTGTGTGGTCCCTCCATCAGGAGGCTATCCCGTCGGTGTTTGATTATTAGACTCGTCGGAAGGCTAATTCTACGAGGCTCAGGAAAGGCACCACCCAGATTCACTCCAGTTGAAAGATCGGATTAAGTTCCCATCGAGTAAATTGCGATTATCTGGGGACCTTCATGCCAAAAAGCCGTGAAAGTAGCCTAAGATAGGTCAGCCTCTGATAAACCAAACGCGGAGGAAAGTCTCGTCATACCTTCCCATTTCAAATTGCTTATAATTTCAATTACTTGTAATTTTATTTCCATGTCAATCTCAATATAATAGAAAATATAATGGAATATGTGAATATGCATATCAAAACCTATCATGATATCCTATCATTAAAACAGCTGACATCCGTTTTGCAAGATAATACTCCTAAAAACGGACACATTACATAGCATGTAACATTGCCACGTTTCCCCAGACTAAACTACATAAGTCTTTTTTGTAGGGAAACGATTGGTCCCGTTACCTGTTCAAATTCCAAAAAGGCACTAAGCCCACAGTCAGACATGGCTACAAGTGCCCATCCTGATCTTACTCCTGTCTCTCGTGAGGAGTTTGAAGGATTAAGGAATTAAATAACAGAGTTGGTTGTTCTCCTCAAAGAACTAAACAAATCAACTCAGGGTCCACAAATGCCCATCCACACAGAACCCTCTGCACATGGAGGAATCTAGGGTCCGGACAGAGAAGTTCTAGAACCTGAGTCTCAGACTTATAAGACCAACAAAACCCCTGAAATCACCCATCTTAAAGAAGATCAAGACACCGGTGATATTCAGAAGAAGGTTCTACAAATGGAAGAGACCATTCGGTCTATCAAAAGGATTGGAACACACAGAAGTGTTTCATATTCAGACCTTTACATCTTCCCCGAGGTTCATTATCCTGAAAAATTCAAGACTCCCGATTTTGAGAAATATGATGGATTGGGAGATCCTTATACCCACTTAAAAGTGTTCATTGGAGAGCTCGGATCCTATGCTGAGAATGAAAAGCTCAGAATGCAGCTATTTCAGAAAAGTCTGATTGGAGAAGTCAGAGCATGGTACACCAGATTGGATAACTCCAAAATTCACAGCTGGGAGGACTTTCCCCATGCTTTCCTCAATCAATACAGCTTTCAAACTCAGATGGATCCATACCGGTACCAAATAACCAAGGTCAAGAAGCAAGTCAATGAGTCATTCACAGAGTATGCCCAAAGATGGAGGCGTTTGGCTACTCAAGTTATCCCATCCATGACAGAGTCTGAAATGGTGATGACCTTCATAGATATTCACAAAGCTCCATTTTGTGAGAGGGTCTTAGCTAGAATAGGAAAGCCATTCTCAGAAATGATTAAGCACGAAGAAATGGTAGAAATAGGATTGAAATCTGGGAAGATTTTAAGACCTCGCCGCATTAAAATCCGTAGATGAGCATATCCAATCTAGAAATTATTGGAACAACCCTCGAAGGGTCCATAAGAAGAAAGAAGAGGATGTTTCCTTAATACTGTAAGGACAAAAAGGCAATCAAAACTTGCCTATTCAAAGGAGAAACTACTCCCCTTTCCAAGCACAGTCTTCAAATCCTCCCTTGCCAAAAAGTGGAGAAATCAAACGCTCAAGAGTGTTCACCCCATTAGGGGATTCACTCGAAAGCATTTTTAAACTTCTAACAGGTCAGAAGAAAATCACTCATCTCTTTTCACCAGCTAATCCAAGTGGAAAGGGCTTCAATGCAAGCAAAAAGTGTGCTTACCATTTTGGAGCTCTAGGCCACGATACTCAAGATTGTTGGGATATTAAGCATAAGATCCAGGACTTAATTGATAGTGGTGAGATCGTAGTGACCAAGCTCGAGCAACCACATGTTCAAGATAACTCTCTCCCTCAACACAAGGAAGAGGATGTTAACATGATCACCCGGGCAGTGGAGAGAGCTCCAAGTACCTCAAATATATGGGTGGTTGTTCCCAAACTAACAAGGATAATTCTGACAAGTGGGATTATTCACAATTCCAGTTCATGATGGAACGGGAGTTATTGGCGAACGTGTCAAACAACTGGCAGAACTGGTGATTCATCAACACCAAGTCACACGGCAGTTATTCAGTCAGGAGCATGCTAGCCTACTTTCTCTTATTACAAATACTCCATCACTTACCCAAGGAAGTGAAACCTTGGAGGAAAAGTTTGCAAGAAAAGAAAAAACTAAAGCCCGTCGGGACTGTGCTAACAAAAGGGAATTCACCTACTTAGGCCAACCGATGGAAGAAATATTTCAGATGCTGATCAGTAAGGGAAAAATCACAGCACTGCTACCTCTAGTCAATTCACACTCAAAAAGGTTTGATGCTACTGGAGTATGTAAATACCACTCCCACTCTCACGGTCACAGCACTGAGAAATGTTGGGCACTCTGCCATCTTATTCAAAACATGATTGACAGCGGTGACCTACAAATGGCAGACAATGACACTGTATAATCTGAGAGTGTGGACATATTTCCTCTAGGATGGAAGGAAGTTGTAGCAGTTATATCCTATGAGGGAGATTTGGCTGCCACACCACTTACAATTCAACCAATTCAGCTCAAAGGAGTTGAAAACCCTTTGAAAGTGGCTGCACCAAAGCCAATCATATTACCATTCAGGCCACAATATCCTATCATCAGCCTTAAGAAAGTCCCATGGAATTATGGAGAGACTGAAGGATCAACATCAAACACAACTGTTGCAATGTCTAACGAGAATCCACTGTATCTCCCTCAACGAGTGATGAAACCTATCATCAAATCTAAGGGGAAAGTGCCCAAGGATAAGATTGAAGAATTTCTCTACAAGATGGGACACAATGAAGCCAAGGTGGTTCAAAGCTTGAAAGAAGCTCCGTAACAGATCTCTATTCTGGACTTGGTTGTCTCTTCAAAAGATTACCGAAAGGTCTTACTGAAAATATTAGAAGAAGCCCACTTGTCAAAGACAGTGGATGTTAAAAAATTCCATCATCTGGTTGATCACATCTTCAATAGCAATGTGATATCCTTCACTGATGATGACATACCTCCCGAAGGGATGGGTTATTGTAAACTGTTGCACATAGCGATGATGTCTTCCGAATATGTGGTCGAAGGAGTGCTAATAGATGGGGGATCATCCCTAAACATCTGCCCTTATGCCACATTGGAAAAAATGAACATTAATCTCAATAGGATTCGAAGCAGCCATATAATCATCAAAGCCTTTGATGGATTTCGGCGAAACGATGTCAGAGAGATTGAATTACCAGTGGAAATCGGTCCATATACATTCTACATATCCTTCAAAGTGTTCAAAATCACTACAGGATATAATTTACTGTGGGGAAGACCTTGGATTCATATGGCGAGAGCCATCCCATCCACTATTCATTAACAGCTCAAGTATATCATCAACAGTAATCTGGTCACTGTCAATGCTGAGCCAGAGTTTCCTGTACAAAGTGATATACCTCTTATCAATTTCAATGACAAAGTTGAGCCCGTCAGCTTCCAAGCCCTTGAGGTGAGCAACACTCACTATCAACCAATCAGAGCTCTAGCTCTGAAACCCAGAATTTCCGTAGAGGTAATGTCGGCCACTTAGGAAATCACATCCTTTGGTTTTTAACCTGGACAAGGGTTAGGAAAGAATCAACAAGGAATTAAATGCACAATTCAAGTTCACAACCAGATAGGGAAGGCCAGATTAGGCTACTCCTCTGAGTTCAGTCACAGGAACCCGCACAAACATACACCGGTTCCTTCATCTACAAGGTTGTTGCCTAAACCTACAAATGCTAATTGTGTATGGCCTCTACGGAAGGTTCCTGCCTCTGTGGTAGGTATGTTGTTTCCTAAGCCGATACCAGTTAAAGAAAAAGAAGTTCTGATTCTAGACCCAGACATGGAGGAAAGGAATCAAAGGCGCAAATAAGACATTAAGAGGCGGTTATCGATGATGTACTTCCTGGCACATACCGAGGATATGAACAAGGATATCTTAGATGACGACTGCTCAGATGTCATGGTCATCATTCAAGAGAAGGAGGAAGATAACAGCTCCTTCATCACAGCTGTCAACCAGGGCTTGACCCTTGGCAATTAGAGCATCACTCCTTGCATTTGTCGACAAGGGTAAAAAGGGTAGAAAATCCCTCTGCCCTGTAGATAGCAATAACTTTTTACTTTTGTTGCATAGTATTAGTGTGATATCCTGAATATTAGTAATAGTTATTTTAAGGGGAAATATTAAATAATTGAATAAATGTTGGAGATTTAACATAACTTATAATCGAGGAAATGTGAAAAGAGTGGATTAAATTTTTTTTATTTTTTTATGTGCTATAAAAAGCCATAAGGTATAAAATTATTGTGAAGAGAGACTTTTAAGATAAAAGGCTCTAATTAAGAATGCAAAAGAAATTATAAACATTACTCATTCATAATGAAAAGAAAGTAATACGAGGAGTTAACTAAATTTTATGAGACGAAGTAAGTGAATGTATTGCTTATACATTTATTATTCAAAATGAAAAGGAAAGTCAATATGGCTTAATTATGAAATATTCTTGACTTAAATCTACCTATGAGATCAATGAAATAATATACTTAATTCCATTGATAAGTATATTTTGATGGAAAATAAGGAGAATGGTGGGTACTACCAGGAATTATTTAAATTACATGAGTCCATCATTTTTAATGATGTAGGTGCTAACTATTCTGCTAGCTTAAATAAATGTGATGGACGAAATGGATAAATATTTATATGTATGAGTGCCCAAATTTAGCTATTGGGCCATATTAAATTGGTACTTAGTATTCTTGCAAGATGCTACATTAATCTTAGTGTTAATGATTTTCTTGCTTTGCTAGAAGAGGGTAATTGTAATACTCGATAAATCTGAAGGATTATTATTAGTGAAATTAGAATTATGTGATTTGCCAAGTTTAATTATGAGTCATGGAAGAACTAAATAATCTAGTTGTGAAGAGTATGGACTGCTAAGTGGTTGTCAAGTTTAAGTCCAACCGAGTAACATCACTAGTATAATCAAATTATGTTGCAGGTAACTGCAAGAACACAATGTTTATGTAGGTGATGTTAGATAAGCCCAGTTGAAATGAGGGGTAGTAAGCCCAGAAATGATAGTCCAGGATGGCTAACCCAGAAATTTGAAATCTGTATATAATGAGATAACCATAGGATAAAGGGTAATATTAAACAACGATCATAGTACTGCTAGTTGTGAAAATAGTAGAGTGAAAATAATAGGGTATAGATAGTAGAGTGAAAATGGGTAAACACCCTAGTTTATGCCTAGTTTTGGTTAACTTCCATAACTGAATTTAAGAAACCAAACTCATGGAAAAATACTATGATCTATGATCTAAATTCTTGCACAAACAAAAGATCAAATGGGCTAACTCATAAAGTTCAAAAGCATCCTCAAAGTGGCCTAAAAATTAACTTCTGCTGCAGTTGGTAGTAGAGTGGAAATGTAAAATACCCATTTTGAGGCACTATCTTAAGAAGCCTTAAGAGGTTATTTCAATTGACTAACTATGGAATTAAATATTATGATGTATGGTCTAAAAGCTTGTTCAAACATGGAAGTCAAATGCTCATTATAAAGATTTATAAAAAAAATCCTCAAAGTGCCCTAGAAAATCATATTTTCTATTTTTTGAACTATGATGGAATAATGGGATTTGATTCCTAAAAATGTCACAGCATAACGTAAGATGATATTTGAAGTGTATAATGAGATTTGTTCATGCTCTTTCACAATGTTTATATTGTTGAAAGTTAGCTAGCTTATTGTTCAATTCTTTCAATCATGATATATCTTTATTGAATTTAAACTTGCTGGGCAAATTTGATGCTCACCCTTGCTATATCATGATAAAAATTTTCAGATTAAGATGAAAGCTCGAGTAAAGACAAAGGCAAAGGCAAAGTCCAAGATTAAGCTATTATGCAGTTAGAACTATTAAATTTGCTAATGCAAATATTAATGTAAATCTTCTAAGATATTGAAGGTATGTATTAAGTTAAGGTTGTAGACCTTGGGGTTTATGTTGTAAAAGTTTAATGTATAAACAATTTATGTTTATATCTTCCGCAATAGTTGTAGAAATAGTATACCAGATCCTTGGTGATTAGGACCGGGATTTGAGGATGCTACAGCAAGGCGGCCCCTCAGGCATTGATAAGGGCAATGGCAAAGCTACTGAGTAGTTTATATTTAGTGGAGATTATTATATTCATGTAATGACATAAGTTGTGTTATGTATTAGTTATATGTAAATTATGTTTAATTATATTAGAGGTATGTAAGAGATATTTAAGTTAAGAACCCTTGGGACGAGAATGACTATATTATAACAATGTAATTTATTCTCTTATTCCGTTGTCATAATTTTAGTATGTTATTAGAGTTAGTACGTGACAACCAAATTTGAGATAAGTGTGGTATGAATTTGGGGGCGTCACAAGAACACCAAAAGACAAGAACAAAAAGGGACAAATAAAAATCCTGACGTCGACAGGTGGCGACTCCGCTGGGGATGCCAGTAAGAGGGCTTAAGCCGCTATTCAAGCTTTTTAAAACTTTTACCTGCCTGTGTGTGGATGTTGCATTTACATTTGAATGAATATGTACTAATGTTTTATTTTATGCACTTAGTGCTTCGCACCATATCTGCATGTGATATTAGTGCTTCGCACATGTCATCATTTTCATACGGTGAGACGCGATGTATGTGAATATATGTTGTGTGGTCCCTCCATCAGGAGGCTATCCCGTCGGTGTTTGATTATTAGACTCGTCGGAAGGCTAATTCTACGAGGCTCAGGAAAGGCACCACCCAGATTCACTCCAGTTGAAAGATCGGATTAAGTTCCCATCGAGTAAATTGCGATTATCTGGGGACCTTCATGCCAAAAAGCCGTGAAAGTAGCCTAAGATAGGTCAGCCTCTGATAAACCAAACGCGGAGGAAAGTCTCGTCATACCTTCCCATTTCAAATTGCTTATAATTTCAATTACTTGTAATTTTATTTCCATGTCAATCTCAATATAATAGAAAATATAATGGAATATGTGAATATGCATATCAAAACCTGTCATGATATCCTATCATTAAAACAGCTGACATCCGTTTTGCAAGATAATACTCCTAAAAACGGACACATTACATAGCATGTAACATTGCCACGTTTCCCCAGACTAAACTACATAAGTCTTTTTTGTAGGGAAACGATTGGTCCCGTTACCTGTTCAAATTCCAAAAAGGCACTAAGCCCACAGTCAGACATGGCTACAAGTGCCCATCCTGATCTTACTCCTGTCTCTCGTGAGGAGTTTGAAGGATTAAGGAATTAAATAACAGAGTTGGTTGTTCTCCTCAAAGAACTAAACAAATCAACTCAGGGTCCACAAATGCCCATCCACACAGAACCCTCTGCACATGGAGGAATCCAGGGTCCGGACAGAGAAGTTCTAGAACCTGAGTCTCAGAATTATAAGACCAACAAAACCCCTGAAATCACCCATCTTAAAGAAGATCAAGACACCGGTGATATTCAGAAGAAGGTTCTACAAATGGAAGAGACCATTCGGTCTATCAAAAGGATTGGAACACACAGAAGTGTTTCATATTCAGACCTTTACATCTTCCCCGAGGTTCATTATCCTAAAAAATTCAAGACTCCCGATTTTGAGAAGTATGATGGATTGGGAGATCCTTATACCCACTTAAAAGTGTTCATTGGAGAGCTCGGATCCTATGCTGAGAATGAAAAGCTCAGAATGCAGCTATTTCAGAAAAGTCTGACTGGAGAAGTCAGAGCATGGTACACCAGATTGGATAACTCCAAAATTCACAGCTGGGAGGACTTTCCCCATGCTTTCCTCAATCAATACAGCTTTCAAACTCAGATGGATCCATACCGGTACCAAATAACCAAGGTCAAGAAGCAAGTCAATGAGTCATTCACAGAGTATGCCCAAAGATGGAGGCGTTTGGCTACTCAAGTTATCCCATCCATGACAGAGTCTGAAATGGTGATGACCTTCATAGATATTCACGAAGCTCCATTTTGTGAGAGGGTCTTAGCTAGAATAGGAAAGCCATTCTCAGAAATGATTAAGCACGAAGAAATGGTAGAAATGGGATTGAAATCTGGGAAGATTTTAAGACCTCGCCGCATTAAAATCTGTAGATGAGCATATCCAATCTAGAAATTATTGGAACAACCCTCGAAGGGTCCATAAGAAGAAAGAAGAGGATGTTTCCTTAATACTGTAAGGACAAAAAGGCAATCAAAACTTGCCTATTCAAAGGAGAAACTACTCCCCTTTCCAAGCACAGTCTTCAAATCCTCCCTTGCCAAAAAGTGGAGAAATCAAACGCTCAAGAGTGTTCACCCCATTAGGGAATTCACTCGAAAGCATTTTTAAACTTCTAACAGGTCAGAAGAAAATCACTCATCTCTTTTCACCAGCTAATCCAAGTGGAAAGGGCTTCAATGCAAGCAAAAAGTGTGCTTACCATTTTGGAGCTCTAGGCCACGATACTCAAGATTGTTGGGACATTAAGCATAAGATCCAGGACTTAATTGATAGTGGTGAGATCGTAGTGACCAAGCTCGAGCAACCACATGTTCAAGATAACTCTCTCCCTCAACACAAGGAAGAGGATGTTAACATGATCACCCGGGGCAGTGGAGAGAGCTCCAAGTACCTCAAATATATGGGTGGTTGTTCCCAAACTAACAAGGATAATTCTGACAAGTGGGATTATTCACAATTCCAGTTCATGATGGAACGGGAGTTATTGGCGAACGTGTCAAACAACTGGCAGAACTGGTGATTCATCAACACCAAGTCACACGGCAGTTATTCAGTCAGGAGCATGCTAGCCTACTTTCTCTTATTACAAATACTCCATC
Organism: Panax notoginseng; assembly: GCA_016801055.1. Lineage (NCBI taxonomy): Eukaryota > Viridiplantae > Streptophyta > Magnoliopsida > Apiales > Araliaceae > Panax > Panax notoginseng. Next base: position 43,452,616 of record CM029023.1, read on the forward strand.
ACTTACCCAAGGAAGTGAAACCTTGGAGGAAAAGTTTGCAAGAAAAGAAAAAACTAAAGCCCGTCGGGACTGTGCTAACAAAAGGGAATTCACCTACTTAGGCCAACCGATGGAAGAAATATTTCAGATGCTGATCAGTAAGGGAAAAATCACAGCACTGCTACCTCTAGTCAATTCACACTCAAAAAGGTTTGATGCTACTGGAGTATGTAAATACCACTCCCACTCTCACGGTCACAGCACTGAGAAATGTTGGGCACTCTGCCATCTTATTCAAAACATGATTGACATCGGTGACCTACAAATGGCAGACAATGACACTGTATAATCTGAGAGTGTGGACATATTTCCTCTAGGATGGAAGGAAGTTGTAGCAGTTATATCCTATGAGGGAGATTTGGCTGCCACACCACTTACAATTCAACCAATTCAGCTCAAAGGAGTTGAAAACCCTTTGAAAGTGGCTGCACCAAAGCCAATCATATTACCATTCAGGCCACAATATCCTATCATCAGCCTTAAGAAAGTCCCATGGAATTATGGAGAGACTGAAGGATCAACATCAAACACAACTGTTGCAATGTCTAACGAGAATCCACTGTATCTCCCTCAACGAGTGATGAAACCTATCATCAAATCTAAGGGGAAAGTGCCCAAGGATAAGATTGAAGAATTTCTCTACAAGATGGGACACAATGAAGCCAAGGTGGTTCAAAGCTTGAAAGAAGCTCCGTAACAGATCTCTATTCTGGACTTGGTTGTCTCTTCAAAAGATTACCGAAAGGTCTTACTGAAAATATTAGAAGAAGCCCACTTGTCAAAGACAGTGGATGTTAAAAAATTCCATCATCTGGTTGATCACATCTTCAATAACAATGTGATATCCTTCACTGATGATGACATACCTCCCGAAGGGATGGGTTATTGTAAACTGTTGCACATAGCGATGATGTCTTCCGAATATGTGGTCGAAGGAGTGCTAATAGATGGGGGATCATCCCTAAACATCTGCCCTTATGCCACATTGGAAAAAATGAACATTAATCTCAATAGGATTCGAAGCAGCCATATAATCATCAAAGCCTTTGATGGATTTCGGCGAAACGATGTCAGAGAGATTGAATTACCAGTGGAAATCGGTCCATATACATTCTACATATCCTTCAAAGTGTTCAAAATCACTACAGGATATAATTTACTGTGGGGAAGACCTTGGATTCATATGGCGAGAGCCATCCCATCCACTATTCATTAACAGCTCAAGTATATCATCAACAGTAATCTGGTCACTGTCAATGCTGAGCCAGAGTTTCCTGTACAAAGTGATATACCTCTTATCAATTTCAATGACAAAGTTGAGCCCGTCAGCTTCCAAGCCCTTGAGGTGAGCAACACTCACTATCAACCAATCAGAGCTCTAGCTCTGAAACCCAGAATTTCCGTAGAGGTAATGTCGGCCACTTAGGAAATCACATCCTTTGGTTTTTAACCTGGACAAGGGTTAGGAAAGAATCAACAAGGAATTAAATGCACAATTCAAGTTCACAACCAGATAGGGAAGGCCAGATTAGGCTACTCCTCTGAGTTCAGTCACAGGAACCCGCACAAACATACACCGGTTCCTTCATCTACAAGGTTGTTGCCTAAACCTACAAATGCTAATTGTGTATGGCCTCTACGGAAGGTTCCTGCCTCTGTGGTAGGTATGTTGTTTCCTAAGCCGATACCAGTTAAAGAAAAAGAAGTTCTGATTCTAGACCCAGACATGGAGGAAAGGAATCAAAGGCGCAAATAAGACATTAAGAGGCGGTTATCGATGATGTACTTCCTGGCACATACCGAGGATATGAACAAGGATATCTTAGATGACGACTGCTCAGATGTCATGGTCATCATTCAAGAGAAGGAGGAAGATAACAGCTCCTTCATCACAGCTGTCAACCAGGGCTTGACCCTTGGCAATTAGAGCATCACTCCTTGCATTTGTCGACAAGGGTAAAAAGGGTAGAAAATCCCTCTGCCCTGTAGATAGCAATAACTTTTTACTTTTGTTGCATAGTATTAGTGTGATATCCTGAATATTAGTAATAGTTATTTTAAGGGGAAATATTAAATAATTGAATAAATGTTGGAGATTTAACATAACTTATAATCGAGGAAATGTGAAAAGAGTGGATTAAATTTTTTTTATTTTTTTATGTGCTATAAAAAGCCATAAGGTATAAAATTATTGTGAAGAGAGACTTTTAAGATAAAAGGCTCTAATTAAGAATGCAAAAGAAATTATAAACATTACTCATTCATAATGAAAAGAAAGTAATACGAGGAGTTAACTAAATTTTATGAGACGAAGTAAGTGAATGTATTGCTTATACATTTATTATTCAAAATGAAAAGGAAAGTCAATATGGCTTAATTATGAAATATTCTTGACTTAAATCTACCTATGAGATCAATGAAATAATATACTTAATTCCATTGATAAGTATATTTTGGTGGAAAATAAGGAGAATGGTGGGTACTACCAGGAATTATTTAAATTACATGAGTCCATCATTTTTAATGATGTAGGTGCTAACTATTCTGCTAGCTTAAATAAATGTGATGGACGAAATGGATAAATATTTATATGTATTAGTGCCCAAATTTAGCTATTGGGCCATATTAAATTGGTACTTAGTATTCTTGCAAGATGCTACATTAATCTTAGTGTTAATGATTTTCTTGCTTTGCTAGAAGAGGGTAATTGTAATACTCGATAAATCTGAAGGATTATTATTAGTGAAATTAGAATTATGTGATTTGCCAAGTTTAATTATGAGTCATGGAAGAACTAAATAATCTAGTTGTGAAGAGTATGGACTGCTAAGTGGTTGTCAAGTTTAAGTCCAACCGAGTAACATCACTAGTATAATCAAATTATGTTGCAGGTAACTGCAAGAACACAACGTTTATGTAGGTGATGTTAGATAAGCCCAGTTGAAATGAGGGGTAGTAAGCCCAGAAATGATAGTCCAGGATGGCTAACCCAGAAATTTGAAATCTGTATATAATGAGATAACCATAGGATAAAGGGTAATATTAAACAACGATCATAGTACTGCTAGTTGTGAAAATAGTAGAGTGAAAATAATAGAGTATAGATAGTAGAGTGAAAATGGGTAAACACCCTAGTTTATGCCTAGTTTTGGTTAACTTCCATAACTGAATTTAAGAAACCAAACTCATGGAAAAATACTATGATCTATGATCTAAATTCTTGCACAAACAAAAGATCAAATGGGCTAACTCATAAAGTTCAAAAGCATCCTCAAAGTGGCCTAAAAATTAACTTCTGCTGCAGTTGGTAGTAGAGTGGAAATGTAAAATACCCATTTTGAGGCACTATCTTAAGAAGCCTTAAGAGGTTATTTCAATTGACTAACTATGGAATTAAATATTATGATGTATGGTCTAAAAGCTTGTTCAAACATGGAAGTCAAATGCTCATTATAAAGATTTATAAAAAAAATCCTCAAAGTGCCCTAGAAAATCATATTTTCTATTTTTTGAACTATGATGGAATAATGGGATTTGATTCCTAAAAATGTCACAGCATAACGTAAGATGATATTTGAAGTGTATAATGAGATTTGTTCATGCTCTTTCACAATGTTTATATTGTTGAAAGTTAGCTAGCTTATTGTTCAATTCTTTCAATCATGATATATCTTTATTGAATTTAAACTTGCTGGGCAAATTTGATGCTCACCCTTGCTATATCATGATAAAAATTTTCAGATTAAGATGAAAGCTCGAGTAAAGACAAAGGCAAAGGCAAAGTCCAAGATTAAGCTATTATGCAGTTAGAACTATTAAATTTGCTAATGCAAATATTAATGTAAATCTTCTAAGATATTGAAGGTATGTATTAAGTTAAGGTTGTAGACCTTGGGGTTTATGTTGTAAAAGTTTAATGTATAAACAATTTATGTTTATATCTTCCGCAATAGTTGTAGAAATAGTATACCAGATCCTTGGTGATTAGGACCGAGATTTGAGGATGCTACAGCAAGGCGGCCCCTCATGCATTGATAAGGGCAATGGCAAAGCTACTGAGTAGTTTATATTTAGTGGAGATTATTATATTCATGTAATGACATAAGTTGTGTTATGTATTAGTTATATGTAAATTATGTTTAATTATATTAGAGGTATGTAAGAGATATTTAAGTTAAGAACCCTTGGGACGAGAATGACTATATTATAACAATGTAATTTATTCTCTTATTCCGTTGTGATGATTTTAGTATGTTATTAGAGTTAGTACGTGACAACCAAATTTGAGATAAGTGTGGTATGAATTTGGGGGCGTCACAAGAACACCAAAAGACAAGAACAAAAAGGGACAAATAAAAATCCTGACGTCGACAGGTGGCGACTCCGCTGGGGATGCCAGTAAGAGGGCTTAAGCCGCTATTCAAGCTTTTTAAAACTTTTACCTGCCTGTGTGTGGATGTTGCATTTACATTTGAATGAATATGTACTAATGTTTTATTTTATGCACTTAGTGCTTCGCACCATATCTGCATGTGATATTAGTGCTTCGCACATGTCATCATTTTCATACGGTGAGACGCGATGTATGTGAATATATGTTGTGTGGTCCCTCCATCAGGAGGCTATCCCGTCGGTGTTTGATTATTAGACTCGTCGGAAGGCTAATTCTACGAGGCTCGGGAAAGGCACCACCCAGATTCACTCCAGTTGAAAGATCGGATTAAGTTCCCATCGAGTAAATTACGATTATCTGGGGACCTTCATGCCAAAAAGCCGTGAAAGTAGCCTAATAAGTAAGCAAGAGAGCTTATAGTGATTTAAGTAGATTATAATATTTTAAATGGGAAAGGGTAATTTAAAATATTAGTTGGTTAAATAAAATTATAATTTTTAAAAGAAATTATAGTTATGTGATATTAAATTATGTGCTAAAGTAATTTAATAGATTAATGTTTTAATTGATTTATTAAGGTGACAAATAACCTTGCTATAAAAGAGTTATTAAAATAACTTAAAGGAGTTTTAATTCCATTTTGGCCAAACAAGGCCTAATGCCTATTAAGTCCTTAATTTATCCAAACAAGGTGTAAGGTTAATGGGTTATTTTTTTTATAGTAACCAAACAAGTCTTATGGCTTATGTTTTCAAAAACTTTTAACTGATGTCAGTTATGTATTTTATATTTATATTATATAATTAATATATATAATATCTAGTTACGTTAGATTGTTAGTACGCTCTAGAGTTAGAGGAGAGAGGTTAGAGAGAAGAAGGAAAAACTCAGAGGAAGAAGAAGAAGAGAAGAAGAAAAAGTGAGAGAATCCTAGAGAAATTGGGAGTGAAGAGGAGAAAAGCTTGGCAATCAAAGAGATTCTTCAAGGTATTTCTCCTATACTTTTAGTTTTAAGAGTTAGTTTTTATCTTCCTAAATTCTCCATAAAATCCTTGTGCAAGTATGAAGTATTGTTGGTATGAGGCTTAAAATGGCTTACTTGTAATGTTAAAACTATTTTCATGAGTTATAATCAAAGAATTGTGGTTATGTATGAAGTTTGTGAAGAAATTTTTTTTTTTCCAGAGAGTTTTTGGTGATTATATATTGTTTAGTTAAAATAGAAATTGAGGGTTAATTAGTGGTTTAGTTGATAAATTGACCATTTAATTTGATAGAGCATGTATAATTGTTGATAAAAATACTTTGAATTAATGATTTTGGTTGAAAAACAAAAGTTATAGTGTTGATTTTTCATAGAAATATAAAAACACGAGTTTTTCCCAAAAACAGTGAATTTGGGTGTGTTAATTTGGTTGTTTATGATGTTGTATGGGTATAATCATGTTTAGAGTTTTTGAAATATGTTTATATGAAGTCTATATGTAATTTACAGGATAATTAGTCTGTTAGAAACGAGCTTGTAGGCCAAAATTGGCTTTTTCTATGTTGTTGCCGAGGCTGTCTGCCGAGGTCTGCAACTCGGCGCCGCGGCGCGAAGTTGTAATACCTTTGTGGCGCCGCAACGCCATACTCACGCCACAGCGCGACCTGGTAGCTTTGATCCCCGCGCCGTAGCGCCATGGCCACGCCGCAGCGCCGGCCCACAGTGTAACTGTGGCGTCGCAGCGCGAGTTGTCAGAAAATTCTGACAGTTTACTTTTTGTACACGAAATTTTAAGAACACTTTATGTAATGATAGTAGGACTGAAAAATATTGATTTTAGTAGTTCTACACTATTAATAATAATGTTATTACATATTAACTTGTGTTATAATTGATTATGTGATTAAATAATCAAACCTAAATGATGAACGTACTTAGTTATGTTTGTAATGTGTTAATGACTAACTATGTCATGATGACATATATTATAGGATATGAAATGGGTTTAATATAAAACCAATAAGTAGTCCTAGCAAGACTTAAGTACTTGAACGAAATTCGAGTTTAACTAAGAAGAAATATAGTGAGTCATAAATCGAAAAGTTAACACAATCTAATTGAACATTATGTGATGATAGGAAAGATTATGAGATGTGGAGTAGAGTTTACATTACAATTACTAAGTGTTGTTATGTGACTAATAGTTGATGTGTATGATTATATAATTGTGTAGGGCACGTGAAGTGCAGATAACTGTAAGCTGTTAATCTATTATTGGTAAACGATGACCAAGGCAAGTCTTTCGGTTCCTATTTTCTACGTGGACTTGATGAACTGTTATAAATTGCATGATATGTTATGTATGTTGAAATCATGAAAGATTAAAGTCAATATATGACTGCTTTGTTTTGGCTAAATAATGATGATTGAGTAAGGAACTCAATCTTTATATTTGTTATGTGAATTGAAAGCATGTATGCCATGTTACTTTAATTATTATGAGATGTATATCGAGCATGTTATTATATGTTATGTGATGCATGAAAACTGTTAGACTTTGCTGGGCTGTCGAGCTCACTCTTGCAAATAACCACTTTTGCAGGTACAGATTTTAAGATAAAGATATGTGCTAAGTGAGTTATAGAGATCTATATTCACGAAGATAACTTAGGTTTTATGAGAAATATATTTAATATTTTGAATGTAATATGTTGTTGAATTGTAAGTTGAGCTATCCAATGTATATGGATCTTTAGTTATGATGTAAGACTTTGTATAGTCATTTTGTTGTAATGATTCACAATATTTGATTTGGATCGAAGAGATGAAATGTAAAGGTTACGATTTAGGGAAAGACAGAAGAAGATGTATAAAAATTTTAATTATTCCGCAAATTTCAATGGTTGTATTATCGTTTAATGATGTAAAATTAGAGGTTGAATGTATTATTAACGACCGAAGTCGAGAATTAAATTGTATGAATTTTGGGGTCGTTACAGTTGGTATCAAAGCTGTAGGTTATAAACCTTAGGTAGGAGTACCTTAGGCTATAACCTTAGGGAAGGAAGGTGAAGATAATGAAAGAATAAGCTCAAATAGAGTTTGAACAATAAGAAGTAATGTAAGAAAATATAAAGAAGGGATAAAACTTGCGTGAAATGATTCAAAGAAGAATCTCGCAGAGTTATAGGGAATATGAATGTGAGGTTACCCAACTCCAATAATAAAGATGTAAGGTGATAACAAATAGACAATGTCTATAAGAAGAGAATGGTAAGGAAGTTAAGAATAGAGAGTTATATTTAAGTATGGTGCAATTGTACTCTTTAGTAGTTGATGTATTGTATCTGGGCTAAACGATTCCTTCATAGAGCGGAGGTATATACGAACTAGCAACTCGAAACCTAGTTTGTTGGTTGTTTGTGGGAAACCACTCAGCGTACCATACTGAAACTGTTAGAGACTCGATGTGTACCAAGTGTAGAGAATGGATGTGTATGATGAAAGTGTAGAACTCGAATGAAATGTTAAGCGATGTAAATGAAGTTAGAATTCTTAAAGGAAGAATTGTTTATAAACAAGAAGATTCAAAGAAGAATCTAAGAGATATAAAGATAAGAAATGGGAGTTTCCTAACTCCAATAGCCAAGATAACGGATAATATCGTAAATGATGACGATCACGAGTTAAGAAAAGAATTTTAAGGGAGATGATTATAGAATAAGATCACGATGTGGTTTGTTTAAGTTATAAAAGAAAGATGGTCTATAATATTTGAATAATTATAGCTTAATGCTATGAAGATGGAGTACTATGAAATAGTACGAGATAACTCATGAGGAGTTATAGATGATATGATACGAGGAATTCGTATCGAGCAAAGAGCAAGTTATAAGCAAGATAGAGTTAGGCGGGATTTCAATTGAGGACTCATGTGATGGCTGAGTTGTACAAACCTTTGTATGGGCGAGGGTTTTGTGCTTGCACTCAGTTTATCACATTGATAATCATTGGAATGTTTGTGTTGCGCTATTTGATATATGCCTGTTGAGAAGGTGATTCTTTTCTCATGTGTATAACAGATAGGTAGAGTATAGTTAGAGAATATTATAAGGTTAAGTGCGAGTTCTTAAAACTCATACTTATGGTAGGTTCGTGACTCATAATTATATGGTATATTTTTGAACCCCTCAGCGAATGGACGCCTATGGTCTGACTATGATAAGTTCTTAAACTCATATGATTATGGCAAGTTCCTGAACTCATAACGTGTGGTAAGTTTGATGAACTAGGGTATAATTAAGTGTTAATGTAGTATTGAGGATGATAGGAATAGATAGACCTATTAAGCAATAGATCATTATAGAAAGTGGAGTTGATGGTGGAAGCATAGGTATTCTAAATCTACTAGCTATGCTAGACTTTCAAAATTTATTGACTTCGTGCTGATGTTTACACTTCTATTTTCTTGAAAAACATTGGATCAAATGATGGAACCAATGAGTTTTAACAACAATACTATTATTCGTATGTCTATGCTAATTGCTTCGGCTAGACAAAAATGATTTTCAATATATCAAAATGTATTTTATATCATTAATGCATCATGTAACCTGGTGCAAAGATGATAAAAACGATGGAGTCATCAATGCAGTATTACCTAGTGTTGGATGTGATCTAAGGATCGTCAGCCCACTATGGTATGATGTAGTATGATAAAATCACCAAATGACGGAATCCTCAACGGACTGTAAATACAGTGCGGTATCATGACGTCATAAAAAGATTTTTTGAGATTTCTTTGAGATATGAGAATACATATGTATATATGTATATGTATATTTTGGTTGATGTCTGAATTGTTGTAGAGGTCTATGCTATTTGATTCAGCTAGACAAATATTGAAAGATGTTCATGAAATTCAAGAGTTTTTTTTAGAAGTTACGCCAAACCAAATTGTTTTGGTGCGGATTCAGATGTTGAAAAGTTGAGATGAACAACCCTTTTATAGGGGATTACGCGGAGGCGTTGAGATGTTTGTGCACAATACATTGTACGAAGGGCTGATCACCCTAAGTACGAGGAGTCCCTATAGTCTTATGACTATTAAAGTTTAAGTTGATAGATTACTTATAACTATGGACATACGTATATCATTTAAATGTTTGTGCACAATACATCGTACGAAGGGCTTAACACCCTAAGTACGGGGGTCCTTATAGTCTTATGACTGTTAAAGTTGAAGTTGAAAGATTACTTGTAACTGTGGACATAGTTCGTGGTCTTATGACCCTCAGAATGATTTGGAATCTTTTAAATTCTTGTTATTCATATCGCTTCCCAATTATTGAGCAATTGTGGAAGATTCTTGATATTCTAAAAGGTGAATGTGGTAAGGATGATATTCCTTAGAAAGAAGTAAGTCGTAGAATGCGACACTGAATGATGAGTATATGGAATAAGTGAGAAAAGAAATTTTGAAATGAGAAGGAGATGAGTTATCAAAGAATAATGTAAAAATTTTTAATAGAAAAGTTAATAATTACAGAAAGATGTTGTGAAATAAGTGGTTATAGAAACCAATGAATGAATGAAGTATTAGTGTAAAATCTATTTTGTTAGATTAAATGAATAAAATTTCGAGGACGAAATTCTTAGAAGAAATGGTGAATGTAATATCCCGAGTGTTTATGATAACAATCCTTAAAAAAAATGAGTTCAAGTGAAAGTTATGAAATAAAACCTACAATTTGTTAAAGTAATGAATATAGTAGGAAATATAAAACCTATATTTAGATAAAATGATGAAAGATTACTCTGAGTTAATTGTTTAATTTGTCTTCGATTCTGGGGACAAAATCTTTGTAAGTAGGGAAGATTGTAACGAATGAATTATGTGAGTTGTGATTCTGAGGACAGAATTCTTGTAAGGATGGAATGATGTAACAATCCAAAGATTTTATTTGTAATTTAAAATATTTGATTTATTTGAGTTGTGATTCTGGGGACAGAATCCTTGTAAGGAGGGAATGATGTAACATTCCATAAATTTTAAAGTGTAATATTAAATATTTATTGATATATATAAATATTTAATGGATATGTTATTATTAAATAAATAATTGTTTAAATTGAGTTGATATGATTTAGTTAATTATTTGATTATTTGTTGAATAAATAATTAAATAATAAATATTAAATATTTATTGGCAATATTAAATATTTATTGAATTATGTGGTAATTTAAGTTGACGTGGGTTAGTTAATTAATTATTGAATAAATAATTAAGGAGCTAAGTAAATTAATTATTATGAGATTATATAATAATTTAATTTAATAAGTAAGCAAGAGAGCTTATAGTGATTTAAATAGATTATAATATTTTAAATGGGAAAGGGTAATTTAAAATATTAGTTGGTTAAATAAAATTATAATTTTTAAAAGAAATTATAGTTATGTGATATTAAATTATGTGCTAAAGTAATTTAATAGATTAATGTTTTAATTGATTTATTAAGGTGACAAATAACCTTGCTATAAAAGAGTTATTAAAATAACTTAAAGGAGTTTTAATTCCGTTTTGGCCAAACAAGGCCTAATGCCTATTAAGTCCTTAATTTATCCAAACAAGGTGTAAGGTTAATGGGTTATTTTTTTTATAGTAACCAAACAAGCCTTATGGCTTATGTTTTCAAAAACTTTTAACTGATGTCAGTTATGTATTTTATATTTATATTATATAATTAATATATATAATATCTAGTTACGTTAGATTGTTAGTACGCTCTAGAGTTAGAGGAGAGAGGTTAGAGAGAAGAAGGAAAAACTCAGAGGAAGAAGAAGAAGAGAAGAAGAAAAAGTGAGAGAATCCTAGAGAAATTGGGAGTGAAGAGGAGAAAAGCTTGGCAATCAAAGAGATTCTTCAAGGTATTTCTCCTATACTTTTAGTTTTAAGAGTTAGTTTTTATCTTCCTAAATTCTCCATAAAATCCTTGTGTAAGTATGAAGTATTGTTGGTATGAGGCTTAAAATGGCTTACTTGTAATGTTAAAACTATTTTCATGAGTTATAATCAAAGAATTGTGGTTATGTATGAAGTTTGTGAAGAAATTTTTTTTTTACAGAGAGTTTTTGGTGATTATATATTGTTTAGTTAAAATAGAAATTGAGGGTTAATTAGTGGTTTAGTTGATAAATTGACCATTTAATTTGATAGAGCATGTATAATTGTTGATAAAAATACTTTGAATTAATGATTTTGGTTGAAAAACAAAAGTTATAGTGTTGATTTTTCATAGAAATATAAAAACACGAGTTTTTCCCAAAAACAGTGAATTTGGGTGTGTTAATTTGGTTGTTTATGATGTTGTATGGGTATAATCATGTTTAGAGTTTTTGAAATATGTTTATATGAAGTCTATATGTAATTTACAGGATAATTAGTCTGTTAGAAACGAGCTTGTAGGCCAAAATTGGCTTTTTCTATGTTGTTGCCGAGGCTGTCTGCCGAGGTCTGCAACTCGGCGCCGCGGCGCGAAGTTGTAATACCTTTGTGGCGCCGCAACGCCATACTCACGCCACAGCGCGACCTGGTAGCTTTGATCCCCGCGCCGTAGCGCCATGGCCACGCCGCAGCGCCGGCCCACAGTGTAACTGTGGCGTCGCAGCGCGAGTTGTCAGAAAATTCTGACAGTTTACTTTTTGTACACGAAATTTTAAGAACACTTTATGTAATGATAGTAGGACTGAAAAATATTGATTTTAGTAGTTCTACACTATTAATAATAATGTTATTACATATTAACTTGTGTTATAATTGATTATGTGATTAAATAATCAAACCTAAATGATGAACGTACTTAGTTATGTTTGTAATGTGTTAATGACTAACTATGTCATGATGACATATATTATAGGATATGAAATGGGTTTAATATAAAACCAATAAGTAGTCCTAGCAAGACTTAAGTACTTGAACGAAATTCGAGTTTAACTAAGAAGAAATATAGTGAGTCATAAATCGAAAAGTTAACACAATCTAATTGAACATTATGTGATGATAGGAAAGATTATGAGATGTGGAGTAGAGTTTACATTACAATTACTAAGTGTTGTTATGTGACTAATAGTTGATGTGTATGATTATATAATTGTGTAGGGCACGTGAAGTGCAGATAACTGTAAGCTGTTAATCTATTATTGGTAAACGATGACCAAGGCAAGTCTTTCGGTTCCTATTTTCTACGTGGACTTGATGAACTGTTATAAATTGCATGATATGTTATGTATGTTGAAATCATGAAAGATTAAAGTCAATATATGACTGCTTTGTTTTGGCTAAATAATGATGATTGAGTAAGGAACTCAATCTTTATATTTGTTATGTGAATTGAAAGCATGTATGCCATGTTACTTTAATTATTATGAGATGTATATCGAGCATGTTATTATATGTTATGTGATGCATGAAAACTGTTAGACTTTGCTGGGCTGTCGAGCTCACTCTTGCAAATAACCACTTTTGCAGGTACAGATTTTAAGATAAAGATATGTGCTAAGTGAGTTATAGAGATCTATATTCACGAAGATAACTTAGGTTTTATGAGAAATATATTTAATATTTTGAATGTAATATGTTGTTGAATTGTAAGTTGAGCTATCCAATGTATATGGATCTTTAGTTATGATGTAAGACTTTGTATAGTCATTTTGTTGTAATGATTCACAATATTTGATTTGGATCGAAGAGATGAAATGTAAAGGTTACGATTTAGGGAAAGACAGAAGAAGATGTATAAAAATTTTAATTATTCCGCAAATTTCAATGGTTGTATTATCGTTTAATGATGTAAAATTAGAGGTTGAATGTATTATTAACGACCGAAGTCGAGAATTAAATTGTATGAATTTTGGGGTCGTTACATATGATCCTCAGAATTCTTTTGATTCTTGTTATTCACTCTTGATTCAAAAGTTGAGCTTTTATTCAAATGTCTTTGATTTATTCGCATGTTATTATACTGTTATTTCATTTTTATACTTGTGGGCAATTGTGCTCACTCTTGCTTAATAATAACATTGCAGTTAAGAACGAAAGAACTGATGAACCTTCTACCAGTAAAGGCAAGGGCAAAGTTAGCAAGTGACGAAGACCCGTTGTTTTATATGATGATGTATTTGTTAAGACTTGAGTTAATGTTATTGTTTAAGACTTATTTGTTTATGATTCCGCACATATGTTCAAGGTTAGTTTAACCTAGGATTGTATTATTATTCAGATGTTGTAACCCTTAAGGGAAAGATTTTATTTCTATTATTGCATGGTTTGTATTATTATGGGTAGATAGATAGATGATATTTGTATCGTGAACACCAAATCTTGTGGAACTGGAAGTACCGGATTTGGGTGTGTCACAGGTTAGTATCAGAGCTGTAGGTTATGAACCTTAGGTGGGGGAACAACCTTAGGTAGTAACCTTATAAAAAGAAGATAGTAAAGAAAAACTCTTATCGAGTTTTAAGAAATGAATTTTTGGTAATTCATTGAAGATAATAAAATACATTATGTGTTTATGTGTTAATTTATGTGCTCGTTAGTACGACTTAGTAACTAAAACTTAAAATTTTATTGTCAAGATGACGAATGTTGGAGAAGCTAGTCAAGCTGGGGAGGAAGAACCCCGATTATCTATAGTACCTACAGAGGAGGAGCCCCGAGACATACATGTTGTTAGGGAACAGTTAGTTCAGAGGGAGTCATCTCCATTGATCACCGTTGTTGGTCAGGAGCATGAGCCCGAGACTGATCCTGAGGAGGATCCTGAGGAGGAGTTTGATGAGGAAGAGGAAGAAGAGAAGTTACCGCGGTACACCGTTGATGCGGAGATGTATGACACGTTATACGACCGTAACGTTGAGTTACAGGACGAGGTTCAAGAATTGGCTGAGCGAGCGACTATTCAGCAGTTTACTTTAGAGGAGAAGGAGAGGGAGATTTCGACTCTTCACTCACGATTGGGAAATGTAGAATGGGATTTGGTCCATGAAAAGGGTCAAACCGAAGATAAGACCGAGGAAATAGAGAAGCTGAAAAAGGAATTGAAAGAAACCTCCGGAAGACTGAAAATAGCAGAAGAAGGATGGGTAAGAGAATCACGTCGAGCTGATCATGCAGAAGATGATAGTCGTGCAAAGAAGGTAAAGCTTGAAGAGACATACTCCACACTTAATCATGTAATAGATGAGGCTCAGGAACGAGTTTTGAGATACCCCATCCAATTCGAAGGACTTCCGTCGTATATGTTGGATCGTATGACGATGTCTCGTATCATGGATGAGGAGCGTGACAGGGCTATTCAGCACCTTGATAGACATGATTAGAATCCGTTTAATTATGTGAAAGACTTAATTAGTTTTTATATGTAAATTCCGATGTGTTTATGAACGGAGGAATATGTTAATATTTTAAATCCTGTGGATTCTTTATTCCAGGATAGTTGATGTAAATAGTAGTTATGCTATAGTTTGATGTTAAAACTTTGAGTTGAATTAAATATATTAAGTTGTTTGAGATGATGTGTTAAATTGTTGAGTAATGCCTTAACTATTTAGAGAAATAAATAAAGTCCTAATAAGTATTTATTTTATCAGAAATATGCCGCCAAGAAGAAGACAACAACGTCAACCGACTAAGGAAGAGTCAACCAATAATAACAATAACGCCAACGGTAATCCTGTTCAGCAGTTGGTGAACTTACTGACGGGAGCAATGAACAATCAACCTCAAGCTCCACCAAACACAATGTTTAAAGACTTCAAGGCGGTGGGACTGCCAGAGTTCAAAGGTTCCAGGAACCCAATCGAGGCTCAAACGTGGGTCATGGAAATGGAGAAAGTATTCAACGTTGCTAGGGTTAGAGAAGACCAGAAGACCGCTTTCGCAACGTTTATGCTGAAGTCTGAGGCTAGCTATTGGTGGCAAGCAAACAAAGTGCGAGGAGGTGAAGGTGTAATTATGTGGGAGAGATTTAAAGAAATGTTTTTCGAAATGTACTTCCCAACTAGTTCGCAGAATCAGATGGAAATTCAATTTCTGGAACTGAAGCAAGGAAACATGAGCGTACCTGAATACGCGGCTAAATTCGATGAGTTGAAAAGGTTTGCCCCGTACCAAGTACACACTGACGAAAGAAAGGTCAGAAGATTTGAACAAGGACTAAAGCCTTGGGTTTACAGTAAGGTGTCAATGTTTCAGATAAACACATTTGCCGGAGTATTGGAAAAGGCCATCCTCGCTGAAGGTGGGAGCGATGCGGTGACCAAGTACAATCAAGAGCAGAAGAAGAAGAAGAGTGAAGGTGAAGGAAATAACAAGACTGGTGGGAGTAACACTGGGAGTAGTCATAATCAGAAGAGGAAGTGGACGGATAACTCGTTAGCTGGAAGTCAACAAGGAGGGCAGAAGAAGAAAATTGAAGCGTGCTCAAACTGTGGAAAAGCTCATCTGGGAGTTTGCATGAAAGGGAAGCGAGTGTGTTACAATTGTGGTCAGGAAGGCCACATAGCACCAAACTGTCCAAACCCAAAGAAGGGTGCTTGTTTTAACTGTGGTTCTAAGGATCATCTAGCAAGAGATTGCCCCAAGAAGGGATCAGGAGGAGCAGTGTAAGGAGGTAACCATGGAAATAGCAATGGAAATACCTTAACCATTACCGAACCACCTGCAACAAACCGACCGACCGCCAGAACTTTCAATATGACAGTGCAGGATGCAATTCAGTCTCGTGAGGTGGTGTCAGGTATCATTCCGATTAATAAAATTAATGCTTATGTTTTATTTGATTCGGGTGCTACTTGTTCCTTTATATCTGAAGACTTTGCTAATAGTTTAAATTTGCTTATGGATGAGTTGGAATATCCCATGAATATAGAAATTGCGAATAGAGAGATAATTCCTGTTAAGTACGTGTTTAAGAACTGTAGGGTGAATATTAAGGGTAATATCATGAATGTAGATCTTATCCCTATTCGGCTTGGGGAATTTGACGTTATTTTGGGTATGGATTGGTTATCCAATTATGGGGCTGTAATTGACTGCCAGAAGAAGCGTATTAACCTTATGACTCCGTCAAAGGTTGTGTTTTATGGTAGTAAGTCGCCTAGACAAGCGAGTTGTCTGACGGTGATGCAGGCCAGGAGGTTGTTAAGACAAGGCTGTGTAGGATATCTAGCTTACATAGTCGACAGTCGAAAAGAGAATCCGAAGGTAGAAGAGATACTGATTGTGAGGGACTTCATCAATGTATTTCCAGATGATTTGCCAGGACTTCCACCAGATAGAGAGGTAGATTTCGTGATCGATTTGGCACCCAGAACCGCTCCAATATCGAAGTCACCATACCGAATGGCACCAGTAGAGATGAAAGAACTGATGGTCCAACTACAAGAATTGCTGGACAAAAAGTATATTCAATCGAGCGTATCGCCGTGGGGAGTGCCGGTGTTGTTTGTGAAAAAAAAGGACGGATCGATGCGGCTCTGCATTGACTATAGAGAATTGAACAAGGTCATAATTAAGAATAGATATCCATTACCAAGAATCGACGATCTGTTTGATCAATTAAAGGGAGCAAGATACTTTTCTAAGATAGACCTGAGGAGTGGTTATCACCAACTGAAGGTGAGACCAGAGGATGTACCGAAGACAGCGTTCAGAACGCGATACAGTCACTACGAATTTTTAGTAATGTCGTTTGGTCTAACGAATGCTCCTGCATCATTTATGGGACTAATGAATGGTGTGTTCAAGCCATTTTTGGACAAATTCGTGGTGGTATTTATAGACGACATTCTGGTATATTCCAAAACCAAAGAAGAACACGAAGAACATTTGAGGTTAACGTTGGAAGTATTGAGAAGGGAGAAGTTGTACGCTAAATTTTTGAAATGCGAATTTTGGATCGAGCGAGTACAATTTCTTGGTCACGTGATTGATAAAAACGGAATTTCGGTAGATCCATCCAAAGTAGAAGCCGTGATTAACTGGGATCATCCGAGAACGCCGTCAAAAGTAAGAAGTTTTCTTGGATTGGCGGGATATTATAGAAGATTCATTCAAGATTTTTCCAAGATCGCAACTCCGTTAACGAATTTAACTCGAAAAGCTGTGAAATTTGTTTGGACGGAGAAGTGTGAGGAGAGCTTTCAAGAAGTAAAGAAGAGGTTGAGTACGGCACCTGTGTTATCTCTTCCGGATGATACATGCAATTTTGTTGTTTTTAGTGATGCGTCGCATAAAGGACTTGGTTGTGTGCTAATGCAAAACGGTAAAGTCATCGCATATGCATCACGACAGTTGAAGGATTACGAGAAGGGATACCCGACCCATGATTTGGAGTTAGCTACAGTTGTTTTTGCTTTAAAAATTTGGAGGCACTATCTCTACGGGGAGAAGTGTGAAATATATACGGACCACAAGAGTCTGAAATATATTTTCACACAGAAGGATTTGAATATGCGTCAAAGAAGATGGTTAGAATTAATTAAGGATTACGAATGTGAAATTTCATACCATCTGGGTAAAGCGAATGTAGTTGCCGACGCCTTAAGTAGAAAGGGTCGTGAGAAATTGATGATGTTGACTGCTCAGGAGGAGCTAATCACAGAAATGGAGAAACTGGAGTTGGAAGTGAAGTATCCAATAGAGATTGATGAGAAGCTATTTCTGATGCAATCTGGTACAACTTTACTAGATAAAGTGAAGGAGGCTCAGCTTCAGGATGATGAATGCAAAAAGGTGGCAAAGAAGATATCCGAAGGGATCGAACAGAGATTTAAGATGGATAAGGAAGGAATATTGAGATTTAAGAGCAGAATTTAGGTACCGCCAGTACAAGAGATTAAGGAAGATATTTTAAGCGAGGCTCATAGTTCACGATATTCGATTCACCCTGGTAGTACCAAGATGTACCAAGATCTTAGACAATATTTTTGGTGGCCGAATTTGAAACGTGATGTTGCAGAATGTGTTGCCAAGTGTCTAACCTGTCAGAAGGTAAAAGCAGAACATCAGAGACCAAGTGGATTACTTCAACCGTTGGAAATCTCAGAATGGAAATGGGAACATATTACAATGGATTTCGTGGTTGGCCTTCCGACGACTTAGAAAGGCTACGACGCAGTATGGGTTATCGTTGATCGACTGACAAAATCTGCACACTTCCTTTCGATCAAAATAAGAATTTAACTTAGATCTGTTGGCTATACGTAAAAGAGATTGTTTCGGGGCACGGAGTTCCGGTATCAATTGTTTCAGATAGGGATCCGCGCTTCACATCAAATTTTTAGAAACATCTTCAGGAATGCATGGGTACGCAATTGCGAATGAGTACCGCTTACCACCCTCAAACAGACGGATAGAGTGAGAGAACGATTCAGACATTAGAAGATATGCTAAGAGCTTGTGTGATGGACTTTAAAGGAAATTGGGATGATCACCTACCATTAGTAGAGTTCGGCTACAACAACAGTTACCACGCTAGTATTGGCATGTTGCCTTATGAAGCTTTATACGGCAAAAAGTGCAGAACTCCGCTTTACTGGGATGAAGTTGGTGAGAGACAATTGCTAGGGCCAGAATTGGTACAACAGACAGCAGAAATAGTCAAAGTAATCCGAGCACGACTAGTAGCGGCTCAAGATCGACAGAAGAAATACGCTGACCCACATCGTAAAAATATCGAGTTTGAATCAGGTAGTTATGTTTTCTTGAATGTCTCTCCCTGGAAAGGAAAGATCAGATTCGGAAAGAAAGGGAAATTGAGCCCAAGATTCATTGGACCCTTTGAAGTACTAAGAAGAATCGGAGAAGTTGCGTATGAGGTAGCCTTACCTCTAGCACTCGAGAATATCCATAACGTCTTCCATGTTTTTGTATTGCGACCCTACAAGCCTGATTACAAGCATGTAATCGAATACGAACCCCTACATTTTTAGAAAGACTTATCATACGAAGAAATTCCTGTCCAAATTGTCGACCGAAACGAACAAGTTCTGAGAAATAAAGTTATACCTTCAGTTAAGGTAATTTGGAGAAACCACAACGCTGAAGAAGCTACGTGGGAACTAGAAGAGAATATGATGAAGAATTACCGTCATTTATTTACTTAATTATTTGTAAGCGATTCTGGGGACAGAATCTTTGTAAGGGGGGGGGGAGAATGTAACGGGTCGAAATTTATTGAGTCGTGATTCTGGGGACAGAATCCTTTTAAGGGGAGAAAGATGTGACGAATGAGAATTTTGTAAACTAATTTTTAATATTTATTGAATTAAATAAATATTTTCGATGATTTAATTAATAGATTAAATAATTAATTGATGTAATTGTAGTAGATTAATTTAATTATACGTGTTACATTTATTACATTAATGTAGAAAAATGTTATTATCAAAGTATGTAATTATGTGAGCTTATTGAATTAAATGAAATATTTAATTAAGCATGATGTTATTAGATTAATTTAATTATTAGTTAGAGAATTAATAATTTGACATTTATTATTAATGAGAAAATTAATTATGTGACTATGTGAAATTATGAGAAATTATTATATTTTATTTATATTAAATTAAATAAGATATATGGATTATTGTGCAAGTGGATGTGACATTAATTAAACTATATTGTAAAAGCTTTATTAAATTAAATAGTTTTTGAATTATTTTCTTGCTAGCCAAACATGGCACTATGGGAAGTTGAGGACAGTTACCCATGACTGGGTAACTGACCACCAACGCGTCAGTTGATTTCTATATTATACGCCTTCCTTTCCTTTCTTTCATTTTTTTTCTTCTAAGTCTGGCATAGCAGAGAGAGATTGTGAGGTGTGAGAGAAAATTGTTTGATTTAAGAAGAGTTGAGAAGAACCTCATTCCCTACTAATCTATACTCATTCTCAGGGTAATATCCTCATTCCCAATTTCTAAATTACGTCTTTTAGTTTTCATAAAATGGGTTTCATAGTTTTGGTTTTAAACCTCTGTAATTAGGTAAGGAGTAATGATTATGAGTTATATATGTGTTATGTTATATCAAATTGTGTTTAATTATGTATATGTTGTAAACCATAACATCAAATTCATGAAAACATGTCGTATATGATTTCTGCAAAATTACCGAGTTTGGGTTTTTGGCCTTATGGCCTTATACGTGATTTTAGTATGTCAAACATAAATGTTTTCGTAGATTTTACACTCGTATATTATTTTGCATGTTAATACGAAGATACCAAGCTTTAAATGAACGGATTTGGCTTTATAACGAATCCGTGGCGTTGAATTTTAGGAATTTATGTTAAAAACTTCATGAACATCAAGAACAGAGAAAAATTTTATGTTTTAATTATGTGATTATATGTTTTAATGGGCTAAAATCACTTTATAGATGTTGTATTATGATTATACATTAATTATAACATGTGGATATGTCTAATTTCGAGTAGAAAATAAGAAATTGGGAGAAATTGGCATGTTCTGCGATTTTTCGCGAAACTGCCATTTCTGTGTCTAGTATGCCGCGCCGCAGCGCCGGCTACCTGTGTATTTCCCATGCCGTAGCGCCACCGCGACCCAGCACCAAGTTTCCGGCCGCAGCACCACCACGCCGCAGCGCGAAGACCTCGTGTAACAGTGGCGCCGCAGCGCTACTCTCCAGAAAATTCAGAAATGAGATTTTTTTTAAATATTAAAGTCTAACAAGTGTTAGTGGATTTATGTAATGAACATGTAAACATGTTAGAAGTATAATGTGATGATAAAATAGATATTTAATATGTAAATAACATAATTACATGTGGATTGAATTAATAAATACATGATTAGATTATTATTTATGAAGTACAAATTATGTGATAATGAGATAAATTGACTAAGTATAGTCGATAATTAAAGTAGACAACGAGAATGAGTTTATGATGATTAATTAAGTTATAATTAACTGGTATTATGTATGTGAATGGTATGTATGATTTAATTCAAAGAACGAGTTTAGTTAAAGTGTAATCTGCGCACGAGTCAAGTTTCCTAAACTTAAACTCTTAAATTTGAGCAAGTTCCCTAACCCTATTTGTCATTATTGTTCAAGCTTATTATTTACCTTGAATAAGCTATCGTTACTATTATTCAAGTTCAAATGATTTCTTAAAGATTGATTATCTTTTCAAAGTATGATTTAGTTATACAATAATTGTTCTATTGTATACTTCTTGAGATTATTATTTAAATTGAATATCATTATTGTTGAACCTTATTAGACTAGTGAAACCTTAATGATTCAACTAGTCCATAGTTGATGAGCGTTCTAAATTTCAGAACCCTTGAAGAATTATCCAAACCAAACTTCCTTTGGTGCGGACTCGAATGTCAAACTGAGATGAACAACCCTGTATAGGGGATTATTTACGCTTTAGCGTTAAGATATTGTGCATCGTATGGTACTAAGGGCTGATCCCCCTAGGTACGAGAAGAAGGTCCATAGTCTTATGACTGTTAAAGGTTTCAAGTATAACCCTTGTTAACCTAGGACATAGTTCAAGGTCTTATGACCCTCAAAATTCTTTTGATTCTTGTTATTCACTTTTGATTCAAAAGTTGAGCTTTTATTCAGATGTCTTTGATTTATTCGCATGTTATTATACTGTTATTTCATTTTTTTACTTGTGGGCATTTGTGCTCACTCTTGCTTAATAATAACATTGCAGTTAAGAACGAAAGAACTGATGAACCTTCCACTAGTAAAGGCAAGGGTAAAGTTAGCAAGTGACGAAGACCTGTTGTTTTATATGATGATGTATTTGTTAAGACTTGAGTTAATGTTATTATTTAAGACTTATTTGTTTATGATTCCGCACAGATGTTTAAGGTTAGTTTAACCTGGGATTGTATTATTATTCAGATGTTGTAACACTCAAGGGAAAGATTTTATTTCTATTATTGCATGGTTTGCATTATTATGGGTAGATAAATAGATGATATTTGTATTGTGAACACCAAATCCTGTGGAACTGGAAGTACCGGATTTGGGGGTGTCACAAGTTTTCGTTAACTCAAACTTGAGTTGTATGTTCAAAGCATGTTAATGAATAATTGTTGTTGATTATTCACGTCTATATTGATTATTGATTCGCACGTTGTGCATATTGTAAACGTTCATCAGGTATGAAATGCTGATCACCTTCATTACCATTTGGTTAAGTTAATCTGTTCATGTTTATGCATGACCATTCATTTTTATTGACTTGGTCGTTCAGCTAATAAAATTTATTCATGCTCTTTCACAATGTTTATATTGTTGAAAGTTAGCTAGCTTATTGTTCAATTCTTTCAATCATGATATATCTTTATTGAATTTAAACTTGCTGGGCAAATTTGATGCTCACCCTTGCTATATCATGATAAAAATTTTCAGATTAAGATGAAAGCTCGAGTAAAGACAAAGGCAAAGGCAAAGTCCAAGATTAAGCTATTATGCAGTTAGAACTATTAAATTTGCTAATGCAAATATTAATGTAAATCTTCTAAGATATTGAAGGTATGTATTAAGTTAAGGTTGTAGACCTTGGGATTTATGTTGTAAAAGTTTAATGTATAAACAATTTATGTTTATATCTTCCGCAATAGTTATAGAAATAGTATACCAGATCCTTGGTGATTAGGACCAGGATTTGAGGATGCTACAGTTGGTATCAGAGCCGTTGGTAGGGGTACCTTAGGATATAACCGCGGAGATGATGATAAGTAATAAACTCGAATAGAGTTTAAGCGATAAGAGATGAATTTTTGGAAATTCATCATTAAGTAAAGAAGAAGATAAAGAAGATTCAAAGAAGAATCTTGAAGAGATAAAAGAATAAGAATTCGGAGTTACCTGATTCCTATAATAAAGATGAAAAGTGATACTAAATAGACGATGTCTATAAGAGGAAAAGTGTACATAAAATCATAATATAATATGATTAAAGAGAAGAATAAGAAGATCGTAATATAAAACGATCGTAAGTATAAGGAGAAATGATTACGAAATAAGATCACGACGTGATCAGATTAAATTGTTGAGTAACATATGATATGTTAAGTGATTAGAATGATATAGCTTGACGCTATAAAGAGAAGGTACTATGAAATGGTATAATGTAAACTCAGAAAAGAGTGGTATATGCTAATATGCAGATTAAAGAAAATTCGTATTAAGAAACGAGAAAGTAAGAATTGTGTGGGTTTTCAATTGAGGACTCAGGTCAGCAGCTGAGTTGTATGATTCCTTGTATGGGCGGGAAATTTGTACTTGGTTTTAGAATCACTTAGCTTCCTGGTCGATATAGTGGTTAGGTTGACCAATTCTTTGTATGGGCGGGGAATTGTCCGCTTAGATTCCTATATTGATTAGTGGCCAAGTTTGGTTTGACAACCACTTAGTTTCTGGCATTGACAATCATTGGAACCTAATGTCGCACTATTTGCTATATGCATGTTGATAAGGTGATTCTTTTCTCATGTGTATAATGAATAGGTAGAGAATATAAGGTTAATTGCGAGTTCTTAAAACTCATACTTATGGTAAATTAATGACTCATAATCATATGATATATTTTGAACCCCTTAGCGAATGGACGCCTATGGTCTGACTAGGATAAGTTCTTAAACCCATATGATTGTGGCAAGTTACTGAAACCATAATGTGTGGAAAGTTTGATGAACTGGGGTATAGCAAAGTTATGAATGAAGCATTGAGGATTATAAGAATAGATAGATCTATTAAGCAATGGATCATTAGAGAAAGTGAAGTTGATGGTGGAAGTATAGGTATTCCAAATCTTCTTACTATGCTAGACTTCGAAGTTTTTGACATCAAGCTAAATTCGCACTGATGTGCCTTTCGAAATAAAATGAATTTTTGTTATCCTCAACACATGGTGACAAGTGTGTAGGTGTGAACTTCGTACCACTAACACATCGTTACCTGTTGTGGCATGATGACACCAAAGATGATTTTCAAAGATTTTTGAACGGTTTAAAGAGGAGTCTATGCTAATTGGTTCGGCTAGACAAAAATGATTTGAGATGTCAAAATGTATTTTTATATCATTAATGCATCATGCAACCTGGTGCAAAGATGATAAAAATGATGGAGTTATCAATGCAGAACTACTTAGTGTCGGATGTGATCTAAAGATCGTCAGCCCACTATAGTATGATGTAGTATGACAAAGTCACAAAATGACAAAATCCTCAAACGGACTGTAAATACAGTGCGGTATCATGACGTCATAAAATGATTTTAAGAATCTTAAAGGTAAATTATTACCAACTGAATTTGGCAAGAAATATTTCGATTGAAATTCGAATTATTGATATGCGTCTAAGCTATTTGATTCAGCTAGACAAATGTTTATGAAATTCAAAGTATTCTTTGAAAGCTTATGCCGAACCAAATTGCTTTGGTGCGGAATCTTATGATGAGTCTGAGGTGAATAACCCTAAAAATGAGGATATACTAATGGGATAAAATATTCCAATCTAAGAACGCATATAGTCGTTCCGATTACTAAGGTACAACAGACTGATCATCTAAAGTACCCGCATCGGTAGTTTACCTTCTTCGTGATTGTAAACCTACCTATTAAAGAAATGTTTCAGAGGTAGAGTGCCTTTCTTTCGTAATTGAAAGAGGTAGCAGGTAGAAATACCAATAAACCTCAAAGTTCATAGTTTTTATGATCCCTCAAACAGATATGAAAATATTTTAAACTCCTCAGAGTAATGTTGGGGTAGTATGTGATTATGGATATAAATAGTGTGAACTCGTTGTGTACGAGTAGAATCTGAGATGATTGAATAAAGGTTATTATGACAACCAAGTTTTGGTAAATGTTTAGAAGATGTAAACTCCTAGTGAGTAGTTATGGTGAAATATGATAATAGATGAGAAATCCTAAAAGGAGGAAATTGTAAAGGTTAAGTTAAAAACCTAGTTTTGATCAAGAGAATAAGCAGAGATTAGTATGATTTAATTTCGAGGACGAAATTCTTAGAAGAAGGGGTGAATGTGACAACCCGAGAATTTAGATAATTATTAAAATCCTAAAATGATGGATTAAAGGTTATAAGATGAACCTAGACAGAAAATAAGTGTATGGATTTGACGTTTCTGTGAAGGAATTTTAAGGATTTCAAAATTTTTAAGAAAAACTTATATGGTTTCTTAATTGAATGAGAATAAAGAAATATGGGTTACAAAATTTCAAAACCCTAGAAATGAATTGTTATGTATTTGAATGAATATCAATAATAAGGTATTATGATACCTGTAAAATTTGTTGTGAATTGAATATTATAAGAAATGTTATACTAATACAGGTGGAATTTTATTAACGAAATAAGATTTCATAAGAAGAAAAGCTATGAGGTTAAACGAAGATGAGTATATGTATAGAAATATATATATATACTTAGTAAGGTGCTATATATTTTAGCAAGAGGAATGATGAATTAAGTTAATGATATAAGGATCAAGATAAAACATTGTTAATAATTAACATAGCTTGAACATTGGCCTTGGAAGGTAAATAAGAATTTGAATAAGTATAAAGTCGTTAGTTAATATGATTAGAAATAAGAAGGGAGTAATTTAAAACTCAAAAATGTGAGTTAGAGATAGAATGTTGAAGCACAGACTGCTTGGTTGCGACCGGAACGTCAAGTTTAGTCAGAATGGACAGTAAACACAAAATGTGTAAAGGTTACCTTTTGGTCAAAGTCAATAGTTGACTTTTTATGGAAAAAAATCAAAATTAGTGAGAGAAGTAAAATATGAGATGAGATCCAATATGTAATATGTATATTGGTATCAAAGCAGTTAGTAAATTAAATTCATATTTGAATAAATGATTGGATATATTAAATTATATATTTAATATATAAATAAATTGTTTGAAGATAATTTATAAAGAGGAAGAGGAAATTAAATTTAATTATACAATATAAATTGTATAACTTAAATAAGTTATTTAAATATGGTATGAGATTTAAATGACCTAAAGGATTATTTTTATTTAGTGGTCATAGAATTAATTCAAGTGAATTAAAATTTGATGGACTAAGGAAGTTATATTATTTAAATAAGCTCAATTAATTAATTAAGCATGTGACTTGTAGATAAAGTGATTAAGGGCAATTAAATTATTTAATCTAGCCCAATATGTTATGTATGAGACAAGTATTACATGACCCAATTTAATTAGGGTTGAAAGCCCAAGTTAGTTTTTGTTAGTAAGTAAAACAAGTAAATTGCTAGCTCAATAGAACTAATTAAGGGCCCAAAACTAAGCCCACTTGTGGGAGAATAATAATATTAAAAATTATATTAAGTTAAGAGATATATTTTTATTATCTCAAGATATTAATTTTATAACTTAATTAAAACAGGTTTGATTGGGTTATAAAAATTTAGAATACTAGAGTAATGATTTAAATTCTAAATATTTGAAATGGATACCCTAATTAAATATTTGGGGTGGGAGAAGTTGAAAATGATTGGAATATGTTAATATTGCATGGCTCAAATGAATTAATGGGAAAGCCCAAGGGATGAATTAATGGCCCAACTTTAAAATCAATTAAGGATGGGCATTGTAAGCAATTAAATTAAATTGAGCCAACATGTGGGTCTAAGGCCACTTGGCCTATTTTAATAGAAGAAGGAAAAGGTGAGAGGTTGTCTAATATAAAGATAAGGAAGAAAGAGATAAGGATAAGATAGAAAAAGAAAGAGAGAGAAAGAGAAGAAAAAGAAAAGATCGGCAAGATAGAAAAAGAAAGAGAGAAGCCGAGAGAAGGAGAGAAGAAACGGGAGGAAGAGAAAGAGAAGAGGGAAGGGGCGACAGCCCCCTTGTATGGGAAGGAGAAGAAATCCTCCATGGAAGAGAAGAAGAAGAAGAATGTATAAATTTTCTCTCCCTAAGCTTTATTCCTCTAGTTTCTTTTATGAAATTGATTTAAGGGGTTTTTGATATGGAAGTGTAAACCCCTATAATCTATGTGATTTATATGATTTCAAGTATGGATTTACCCAATTTGGGTGTTGATTTGGTGGAACCCAAAAGGAAAACAAAAATAAATTTTCTAGTTTTGAAAATCGAAATTTCTATATACTTTGAAATTTCACCGTTTTAAATCTATAACTCCTTTTTGCGATCCATCAAAGAGGGGTGCTAGATATATGTGTTTAGTAGTTAACCCAAGTGGTAGAACTCAAAAATCATGTTTCTAAAAATTTTGGGGTGGATTTTGTTGAAAATAATCCCATTTTTTTAGACTGTTTCGGGGCAGTCCGTAGCAGGGGCAATTTCGTCCACTTTTTTGCTTTAAAAATTCTGGTAAAATTTGGAGATATAATATCAGTTGTTATGCAGGTTGTGTAAAAATTTGGAAATTTTTGGCCATACGGTTTGAGAGATATGAATTTTACGGTGAAGGACTTCTTTTATGAAATCGCCCGTATAACTCTCTGTATATAAGTCCAAAAATTACAAAATTTTTACTGAAAGTACATGTGTATTGCAGGAACATACTCTAAAAATTTCAGAATTTTTGGAGCTAATCTCGATTTATGAAAAATTGGAGAAGATTCGGCTATTATGGACTATTTAAATATAGTAAATCTATTTTAAAAATTTCGGAAAAAATATATGTTCAATATGAAACTATATTATGTCAAATCCTGGAAAAGAAATATTTTTGGATGTGATTTGGTATTTTTCATCTAAATGATGAGAAATGGATAAATGGATTTAATTAAAGATATGATGTCCAAAAATATGAAAAATGCGATTTATGACTTGAGACCCTTGAGCATGGTTTATGCAAGTATTTGATGAAGTTTTAGGGTCGGGTGTGAGGTGTTATAAAGTTTATGGCATTTTAGAATGCTTAAACTAGTTATTTAATAAAAGGAAAATAATTGAAATAATTGTTTATTAATGTGATTAATGATTTAAATTATTTTTATAGGACTAATAATATTGGATTAAGATATTATTAGTAGTATTTGACTGAAATGTTATTAAAAGGTTGATAACCTTAGCGTAAAATATTATTATATAAATAATAATATTCGACGGGAGATTAAAATAAGAGATTTACGTTATTTTTCGATATGGTTGTTTAATTTGATATTCAATGAACTATGTTATGTTTATAATAGAGTAAAATGAGAATTCGGGGTGATGAATTTGATTTTGGGGTGCTGAATTTGATTTTGGGGTGCTGAAATTGAATTTAGTTTGCTAAACTAATTGTGGTCTGCTGAAATAGTAATTTCAGGGTGCTGAATTTGATTTTGGGTTGCTGAAATTGAATTCAGTTTGCTAAACTGATTTTGGTTTGCTGAAATAGTAATTTCAGGATGCTGAAATGTAATTCGGTTTACTGAAATGATATTTCAGTTTTCTGAAAGGTTATCTAATTTACTAAGATAACATATAAAGGTAAAACTTATAAGTATAAGTTAAGACATGATGAAAAGATTATCAAAGCATAATGATAATACTAAGATTAAGATGTAATGTCTAATACTTAACTTTGTGATTGAAGGTTATACAAGTTAATATAATATGATGAGATTATAAGTAAGTAAATGAATATGGTGGTAAGATTATCTAATATTTGACGATGTGATTAAGTGTTAGATAGTATTATGGAATAAGGTATGAGATACTAATTGAAAGATCAATCTTATATCTAATAGGTCTTTTCAATAAAGAGAATAAATTAAATTGCGTAGCGGTAATCGACTATGCAGGCAAGTTTTCCTTAACTCAAACTTGAGTTGTATGTTCAAAGCATGTTAATGAATAATTGTTGTTGATTATTCACGTCTATATTGATTATTGATTCGCACGTTGTGTATACTGTAAACGTTCATCAGGTATGAAAGGCTGATCACCTTCATTACCATTTGGTTAAGTTAATCTGTTCATGTTTATGCATGACCATTCATTTTTATTGACTTGGTCGTTCAGCTAAGAAAATTTGTTCATGCTCTTTCACAATGTTTATATTGTTGAAAGTTAGCTAGCTTATTGTTCAATTCTTTCAATCATGATATATCTTTATTGAATTTAAACTTGCTGGGCAAATTTGATGCTCACCCTTGCTATATCATGATAAAAATTTTCAGATTAAGATGAAAGCTCGAGTGAAGACAAAGGCAAAGGCAAAGTCCAAGATTAAGCTATTATGCAGTTAGAACTATTAAATTTGCTAATGCAAATATTAATGTAAATCTTCTAAGATATTGAAGGTATGTATTAAGTTAAGGTTGTAGACCTTGGGGTTTATGTTGTAAAAGTTTAATGTATAAATAATTTATGTTTATATCTTCCGCAATAGTTGTAGAAATAGTATACCAGATCCTTGGTGATTAGGACCGGGATTTGAGGATGCTACAGCAAGGCGGCCCCTCATGCATTGATAAGGGCAATGGCAAAGCTACTGAGTAGTTTATATTTAGTAGAGATTATTATATTCATGTAATGACATAAGTTGCGTTATGTATTAGTTATATGTAAATTATGTTTAATTATATTAGAGGTATGTAAGAGATATTTAAGTTAAGAACCCTTGGGACGAGAATGACTATATTATAACAATGTAATTTATTCTCTTATTCCGTTGTGATGATTTTAGTATGTTATTAGAGTTAGTACGTGACAACCAAATTTGAGATAAGTGTGGTATGAATTTGGGGGCGTCACAAGAACACCAAAAGACAAGAACAAAAAGGGACAAATAAAAATCCTGACGTCGACAGGTGGCGACTCCGCTGGGGATGCCAGTAAGAGGGCTTAAGCCGCTATTCAAGCTTTTTAAAACTTTTACCTGCCTGTGTGTGGATGTTGCATTTACATTTGAATGAATATGTACTAATGTTTTATTTTATGCACTTAGTGCTTCGCACCATATCTGCATGTGATATTAGTGCTTCGCACATGTCATCATTTTCATACGGTGAGACGCGATGTATGTGAATATATGTTGTGTGGTCCCTCCATCAGGAGGCTATCCCGTCGGTGTTTGATTATTAGACTCGTCGGAAGGCTAATTCTACGAGGCTCAGGAAAGGCACCACCCAGATTCACTCCAGTTGAAAGATCGGATTAAGTTCCCATCGAGTAAATTGCGATTATCTGGGGACCTTCATGCCAAAAAGCCGTGAAAGTAGCCTAAGATAGGTCAGCCTCTGATAAACCAAACGCGGAGGAAAGTCTCGTCATACCTTCCCATTTCAAATTGCTTATAATTTCAATTACTTGTAATTTTATTTCCATGTCAATCTCAATATAATAGAAAATATAATGGAATATGTGAATATGCATATCAAAACCTGCCATGATATCCTATCATTAAAACAGCTGACATCCGTTTTGCAAGATAATACTCCTAAAAACGGACACATTACATAGCATGTAACATTGCCACGTTTCCCCAGACTAAACTACATAAGTCTTTTTTGTAGGGAAACGATTGGTCCCGTTACCTGTTCAAATTCCAAAAAGGCACTAAGCCCACAGTCAGACATGGCTACAAGTGCCCATCCTGATCTTACTCCTGTCTCTCATGAGGAGTTTGAAGGATTAAGGAATTAAATAACAGAGTTGGTTGTTCTCCTCAAAGAACTAAACAAATCAACTCAGGGTCCACAAATGCCCATCCACACAGAACCCTCTGCACATGGAGGAATCCAGGGTTCGAACAGAGAAGTTCTAGAACCTGAGTCTCAGACTTATAAGACCAACAAAACCCCTAAAATCACCCATCTTAAAGAAGATCAAGACACCGGTGATATTCAGAAGAAGGTTCTACAAATGGAAGAGACCATTCGGTCTATCAAAAGGATTGGAACACACAGAAGTGTTTTATATTCAGACCTTTACATCTTCCCCGAGGTTCATTATCCTGAAAAATTCAAGACTCCCGATTTTGAGAAATATGATGGATTGGGAGATCCTTATACCCACTTAAAAGTGTTCATTGGAGAGCTCGGATCCTATGCTGAGAATGAAAAGCTCAGAATGCAGCTATTTCAGAAAAGTCTGACTGGAGAAGTCAGAGCATGGTACACCAGATTGGATAACTCCAAAATTCACAGCTGGGAGGACTTTCCCCATGCTTTCCTCAATCAATACAGCTTTCAAACTCAGATGGATCCATACCGGTACCAAATAACCAAGGTCAAGAAGCAAGTCAATGAGTCATTCACAGAGTATGCCCAAAGATGGAGGCGTTTGGCTACTCAAGTTATCCCATCCATGACAGAGTCTGAAATGGTGATGACCTTCATAGATATTCACGAAGCTCCATTTTGTGAGAGGGTCTTAGCTAGAATAGGAAAGCCATTCTCAGAAATGATTAAGCACGAAGAAATGGTAGAAATGGGATTGAAATCTGGGAAGATTTTAAGACCTCGCCGCATTAAAATTCGTAGATGAGCATATCCAATCTGGAAATTATTGGAACAACCCTCGAAGGGTCCATAAGAAGAAAGAAGAGGATGTTTCCTTAATACTGCAAGGACAAAAAGGCAATCAAAACTTGCCTATTCAAAGGAGAAACTACTCCCCTTTCCAAGCACAGTCTTCAAATCCTCCCTTGCCAAAAAGTGGAGAAATCAAACACTCAAGAGTGTTCACCCCATTAGGGGATTCACTCGAAAGCATTTTTAAACTTCTAACAGGTCAGAAGAAAATCACTCATCTCTTTTCACCAGCTAATCCAAGTGGAAAGGGCTTCAATGCAAGCAAAAAGTGTGCTTACCATTTTGGAGCTCTAGGCCACGATACTCAAGATTGTTGGGACATTAAGCATAAGATCCAGGACTTAATTGATAGTGGTGAGATCGTAGTGACCAAGCTCGAGCAACCACATGTTCAAGATAACTCTCTCCCTCAACACAAGGAAGAGGATGTTAACATGATCACCCGGGGCAGTGGAGAGAGCTCCAAGTACCTCAAATATATGGGTGGTTGTTCCCAAACTAACAAGGATAATTCTGACAAGTGGGATTATTCACAATTCCAGTTCATGATGGAACGGGAGTTATTGGCGAACGTGTCAAACAACTGGCAGAACTGGTGATTCATCAACACCAAGTCACACGGCAGTTATTCAGTCAGGAGCATGCTAGCCTACTTTCTCTTATTACAAATACTCCATCACTTACCCAAGGAAGTGAAACCTTGGAGGAAAAGTTTGCAAGAAAAGAAAAAACTAAAGCCCGTCGGGACTGTGCTAACAAAAGGGAATTCACCTACTTAGGCCAACCGATGGAAGAAATATTTCAGATGCTGATCAGTAAGGGAAAAATCACAGCACTGCTACCTCTAGTCAATTCACACTCAAAAAGGTTTGATGCTACTGGAGTATGTAAATACCACTCCCACTCTCACGGTCACAGCACTGAGAAATGTTGGGCACTCTGCCATCTTATTCAAAACATGATTGACAGCGGTGACCTACAAATGGCAGACAATGACACTGTATAATCTGAGAGTGTGGACATATTTCCTCTAGGATGGAAGGAAGTTGTAGCAGTTATATCCTATGAGGGAGATTTGGCTGCCACACCACTTACAATTCAACCAATTCAGCTCAAAGGAGTTGAAAACCCTTTGAAAGTGGCTGCACCAAAGCCAATCATATTACCATTCAGGCCACAATATCCTATCATCAGCCTTAAGAAAGTCCCATGGAATTATGGAGAGACTGAAGGATCAACATCAAACACAACTGTTGCAATGTCTAACGAGAATCCACTGTATCTCCCTCAACGAGTGATGAAACCTATCATCAAATCTAAGGGGAAAGTGCCCAAGGATAAGATTGAAGAATTTCTCTACAAGATGGGACACAATGAAGCCAAGGTGGTTCAAAGCTTGAAAGAAGCTCCGTAACAGATCTCTATTCTGGACTTGGTTGTCTCTTCAAAAGATTACCGAAAGGTCTTACTGAAAATATTAGAAGAAGCCCACTTGTCAAAGACAGTGGATGTTAAAAAATTCCATCATCTGGTTGATCACATCTTCAATAGCAATGTGATATCCTTCACTGATGATGACATACCTCCCGAAGGGATGGGTTATTGTAAACTGTTGCACATAGCGATGATGTCTTCCGAATATGTGGTCAAAGGAGTGCTAATAGATGGGGGGATCATCCCTAAACATCTGCCCTTATGCCACATTGGAAAAAATGAACATTAATCTCAATAGGATTCGAAGCAGCCATATAATCATCAAAGCCTTTGATGGATTTCGGCGAAACGATGTCAGAGAGATTGAATTACCAGTGGAAATCGGTCCATATACATTCTACATATCCTTCAAAGTGTTCAAAATCACTATAGGATATAATTTACTGTTGGGAAGACCTTGGATTCATATGGCGAGAGCCATCCCATCCACTATTCATTAACAGCTCAAGTATATCATCAACAGTAATCTGGTCACTGTCAATGCTGAGCCAGAGTTTCCTGTACAAAGTGATATACCTCTTATCAATTTCAATGACAAAGTTGAGCCCGTCAGCTTCCAAGCCCTTGAGGTGAGCAACACTCACTATCAACCAATCAGAGCTCTAGCTCTGAAACCCAGAATTTCCGTAGAGGTAATGTCGGCCACTCAGGAAATCACATCCTTTGGTTTTTAACCTGGACAAGGGTTAGGAAAGAATCAACAAGGAATTAAATGCACAACTCAAGTTCACAGCCAGATAGGGAAGGCCAGATTAGGCTACTCCTCTGAGTTCAGTCACAGGAACCCGCACAAACATACACCGGTTCCTTCATCTACAAGGTTGTTGCCTAAACCTACAAATGCTAATTCTGTATGGCCTCTACGGAAAGTTCCTGCCTCTATGGTAGGTATGTTGTTTCCTAAGCCGATACCAGTTAAAGAAAAAGAAGTTCTGATTCTAGACCCAGACATGGAGGAAAGGAATCAAAGGCGCAAATAAGACATTAAGAGGCGGTTATCGATGATGTACTTCCTGGCACATACCGAGGATATGAACAAGGATATCTTAGATGACGACTGCTCAGATGTCATGGTCATCATTCAAGAGAAGGAGGAAGATAACAGCTCCTTCATCACAGCTGTCAACCAGGGCTTGACCCTTGGCAATAAGAGCATCACTCCTTGCATTTGTCGACAAGGGTAAAAAGGGCAGAAAATCCCTCTGCCCTGTAGATAGCAATAACTTTTTACTTTTGTTTCATAGTATTAGTGTGATATCCTGAATATTAGTAATAGTTATTTTAAGGGGAAATATTAAATAATTGAATAAATGTTAGAGATTTAACATAACTTATAATCGAGGAAATGTGAAAAGAGTGGATTAAATTTTTTTTATTTTTTTATGTGCTATAAAAAGCCATAAGGTATAAAATTATTGTGAAGAGAGACTTTTAAGATAAAAGGCTCTAATTAAGAATGCAAAAGAAATTATAAACATTACTCATTCATAATGAAAAGAAAGTAATACGAGGAGTTAACTAAATTTTATGAGACGAAGTAAGTGAATGTATTGCTTATACATTTATTATTCAAAATGAAAAGGAAAGTCAATATGGCTTAATTATGAAATATTCTTGACTTAAATCTACCTATGAGATCAATGAAATAATATACTTAATTCCATTGATAAGTATATTTTGGTGGAAAATAAGGAGAATGGTGGGTACTACCAGGAATTATTTAAATTACATGAGTCCATCATTTTTAATGATGTAGGTGCTAACTATTTTGCTAGCTTAAATAAATGTGATGGAGGAAATGGATAAATATTTATATGTATGAGTGTCCAAATTTAGCTATTGGGCCATATTAAATTGGTACTTAGTATTCTTGCAAGATGCTACATTAATCTTAGTGTTAATGATTTTCTTGCTTTGCTAGAAGAGGGTAATTGTAATACTCGATAAATCTGAAGGATTATTATTAGTGAAATTAGAATTATGTGATTTGCCAAGTTTAATTATGAGTCATGGAAGAACTAAATAATCTAGTTGTACGGATAAGCCACCATGCACATCAAGAGTACATCTACTCTGGCAACACTCCAGTTATCCTCCAAAGTGGTGAAATCCCCGGAGTGTCGTCGATAACTGTCCAAAGATCCAAATCTGTCTATTATAAAACTCATGGACACTACATGCCCTGAGGAGATCTCATTCATGGAAACTCTGTGCCTCAAACCTGTGAGGGTCATAAACTGCCGACTCATGTCACCGACAGCCATCCGAGTGCAAGGCCTATCTAACGGCAAATCTGTCAGACGCTCATACTCCTCCAAGGTAGGAGTCAACTCCTGGGTCTCAAACCAGAACACCTGCCTATCCGGTACCCAATGCTCCAGCATGCCCTCTATAAAGCCCAATGGAACCTGGAATGTCATGAGCGTCATAGAGTGGCGCAACAGCTGATTAACGGTCACTCGATCTAAGGAGGACAAACTGTCATTCCACAATCTCAAACAGGAGGCCACCAATACTGGTGGGGTATGATCTATCTGACTAACTGTCGAAGAAGACATCTGTAGGGCCGTGTCATGAGACCATCCAGGGGTCAATGCTAAAGTCATCTTTGGAAATACATATGCATAACATAATCCATGCATGATAAACAATAGATGACAATATGATGTAGAGAATGGAAAATAGTATACATACATTCCTAAGTACATCATCTCTATATACAACTGAAAAATATAGGGAAATGGGGGCACAGTTGCCCAATAACTAACAGAGGCCTATCAAAAGATATATCAAGAATGAGGCACAACTGCCCAATATCTAAAATAGGCCTATCAAAAGATATAGCGAGAAATACATTAGAAGAAGCCAATAGTGTTGATATCCATGTCATCCAACCTATCTACCTGATGTAACTCCTCCTGAGTCACTGAATCTCTGCCAGTAGGGATATCAGGCCAATACAATAGAGGATCTGTACCGATAAAACCATCTAAATATGGGCCACCTTAAGGGCCAGCCCCTGAGCTGGAAGGATCAAAAGTATCTGCCTCGAAAGGATTCTCTGCCCAAATGCCAGATGAAAAAATGAACCCGGTCCAACTGCTGGGTTAAGCTATCAATCTGTGTCAGATGAGTAGGCTCTCAAGCGCAGGCAATCCAATCTGCCATCATGACGGAGCCATGAACCATATCCCCCATAAACTGTGTGGCACGGGTCTGAGTTTCGATGGTACGAGGGAACCACCAGTGGTAAAATACCTCCTAAGTGAACGGTCCCTTTGACAAAGCAAAGCCATCAACTCCCACCAATGGGATATCACTGATCGGCGACTGCGACATAGGCCAATAATGCCTGGCAAGAGGACAGATCGGTATACGGATCTCTCATGTGGTACTCCTAATAGCACGCTCTCCTAAATAGAGCTCCCAACCTCTATCTATGAAGAGAGGAAGCCTATAGGTGGACATCACATACTCGACACCAGTCGGGAAACCACCCTCAAAGCCAACTGTCAAATGGTCCTCATAATAAGGAACCCATGTACTGACATCGGCTGTCAACAGCTCCAACTGTAAGCATGAATGGGTGAAACCCTCAGCTACAGGAACCTCCATCAAAGTGGAATGATGCCATCGCCGTCCCCGTGGATAGGTATCTAAACCTAACAAACTAACGGGATGAAGACATGGGAGCCTCTTATAAGCCCAAAACTACCAATACAAGATCAAATATCTATGATCAGTTAACACTCTTAACCCGAACAAGGGAAATCAAAAGAGAAATACTCACTAGCAGGAATGAGTACAATCCTAGCCAAGCCTCCGTTAAGCCTTGCGAGCGCAGACGCATTCCCCTGAGGAAGTAGGCAAAGGTGTAGGAGCCCGAATCAAACTCTCCAATACGGTCCACCTCCCGTATGGCGCTGACTAAAGAGAACGACACCGTGGAAGAGTTATCCTCATGGAAACAACCCCGGAGAATGATCAGGAATAATCGCCAAAAAATGCGATCTCTAACTCTCCTATCATCGGGTAATGGCTCAGTCAAAGCCCCACTCAGCGCGTCTACACTCAAAGGACCAGTTAGGACTGTCTTGCCTTTGAGCGTCGTAGCCTAGACTCCTAGAAAGGATCTGACGGCAGTAGGGGAAATGTCAGCCACACAAGGCACTAGCGCCCCGAAAAACTCCATACCAATGATAAACAACCAATCCATCAGCATCATCATCACCTCGTAATCCAGCAAATGGAGAGACTAAGTCTGGTGAAACCAGCACTCAGACAAAACCCTGAGGTAACCCCAGGGACAACAACGGGGGAGGATGGAAAAGAAAGCCTTGAAACCCCAAGTATACATAATCTCTCAGTACTTTGGGTGAAGAGTCTGGTACAGAGAATGTATGTTGAACCAGTTCCCTTGAGGCTGCTAAAACCGAGAACCTACATAACAAATGCAAATCAACATCAAAATATTTGCTCCTCATAAATAGGAAAGGGGAAGATCAAACACTGCTTTTACCTTATTTACATGCAAATAGATCGAGGGGTGGCGACTCAAATCATCGAAAAGTTCTAGAATTATCACATTTATTGCTAGAAGATCCTTACGAGGAATAGAAGCAGAAGGAACAGGATCCGCAACCTGTACATCCTGCTCCTCGTCCTCAACATCTGGTACCTCAACCTTGACAGGATGAATCACTGACTCCGTCAACCGACGAGGCTGTCGAGTTGGGCGAGGCCGAGGCACATCTAAAGCTCTCCTCCTCACACCTGTAGAGGTCCTATGGGAGCTACTCGGCTGGTCTGGATCCATATATCTGGACAAAAGTCTCCAAATCACCTCAAAAAGGGTGTAGTAAATTATAACCTGAAGCGCTTTAAATGCATTTTATGTCTATATGCATGCATGCATTACTTTAATATACGCCTACAGTAGAGTTTAAAATGCATGTTCATTCAATGCCTAGACTCGTGAAAAATTTCGCTAGAGTCTCCTTTGTAAAAAGGACTATCCACATGCATGTAGGCATGACTAGGTGGCCATTCAGTAGCACACCAACTCACAGTCATAAACATCCTATATGCATGAAAAATATCAAAGCCATAATCCATAATGGTAGCCTAATTACCAGGATTACTTTGTTTCAAAACCTTTGCTCATTTGTCCTCAAATAGGATAAAAATAGCAGAAAAAGGTGCCAAATCGACTGTTTCAAAAGTCAATTTTTTTGCACATCAATACGTTCATCATAGTTCAAAACTAACATTTACTATGTTGAATAATTTTTATCAAGTCATATGAGCATGCATATTCACTACTATGTGTTTAGAAGCATTTCATGTGATAACTCATTTTCCAACAGTCAAAACTAGAAAAAAAGACATGTATACGTTATCAAGATAGTGCAGAACACTTGTACGATGACAGATTTTGCAGAAAATAGCCCAAACTTAGTAGATCTGAAGAAGAAATCTCGGATTCTCTGTGCGGCTTCAACTGAAAATGACTTGTAAAAGGGAAAGGCCACTGAAATACAACCCACGGATGGCCACGGGTGTACCTGCGGCTGCCGCGGGTGTACCTACGGCTACCGCAGATCCACCTACCTCTATCTTGGGTGGTCCCCACCCTCTCTGGCTTGATCAAATTTGAGTTGTAAAGGAGGTTCCACAAGCTAAAAAGTCAAATTAGGAAAAAAGATGCTACACGATTAAGCGAAAAAGCCTGAAATCCTAATTTTTAGAGACCAAACTGCGGGTCTACATTTCAATCATTGGTATTTGCCCGAACAGAGGGTTTATAAAACCAATTATCACAGCTCCTGGAAGCTACCAGTTGTAATAACCGTAAATTTCAAGTCACTATATATGTATGTACATTATTGATATTTAAAACTTTGTGCTATATAGTGATTTAATATGTGACAACATATGTGAAGTGGTGCATGGATCAATAAACATATATACTATAGCTATGGATATATACATTTATAGATTTCATTAAAAATGAAAGCTTCATAACCTAATTATACATTATGTGAGACAATTAAATAACCTAAGGGTTATGGTAATAAGGAAATGTTAGTATTTAATATGTATACTAACTTCAGTAGATAATCTTGTTATTTCTAGTGACCAATCCTAGTAAACCTAATCCTAGTAAACCTAATTAGGTTATGAGCTAAAGTCACAAGTATAAGTAATTAAATTTCATATGATTGGAAATGAAAACCCTAAATAAACAATTTGGGTAACATATATTAAAATTGTTAGACTATGTTTATTACATAGCCCAAAACAATTAAAAGAGAAGCCCAAAAGAAATAAAAATGCAAACCAATACTTAGCCCACTTGATTAAGGGTATTTTAAGCTTTTGATTAATCAGATTTGTGCATTAAAATAAAAGCAAAATGGAGTAGATATGGGGGCAAGGGGATCGGCCACTTTAGGCCTTTTAAGGTAACAAAATTATGCTAATCAAGTTCCTTAATTAGTAACTCTTACATCAAGTACAAGTGTGTCCATCTCCCATTGGTAGAAAATATACTTAGCACCTTTAATCACATGATTAGGCTCAATTGGAAGAGATAAGGCAAAGTCTTTTATCCACGGGACAATAAAAGTATAGGGGATAATAGTTAATCACCCATTTCATTTGCTAGAACATTTCATTTTCTCTCATTCTTCTTCTTCTATCTTTTTCTCCCAAGCTAGTAGCATACAAGAGAGAAAAGAGAGAGAGGGTTCAGTTTTTCTAAGAGAGGGAGAGGAGTTGTTGTTCATGCATCCTAAGTTCATTACTTACTTTGTAAGAACAAGAAGGATAGCAACCAAAACTAGGTGAGGTTCTCATCCTTTTCTTTTCTTATTCTTCTTCTATTTTCGGTTTTTACCTCATCATATATGGGGGTTATGGTCTAATACTCAAAGTACCCTAGTTCTACATATCATCATGTATGGAACTAAGTATCTTGAGTGTTAGATCAAAGGTTTAGAGGAAGGAATTGAGCATATGTTCTCCAAGGGGTGAAACCCTTGTCGTTCTTCCACTAAATCTTGTGTAACTCAAGTTTTACAACTTGGATTTGTGATCCGTCGAAGGGGGGTGCTAGATACATGAGTTATCTAGTAAACCCAAGTGGTAGAACACAAATCTAGCAAGTATTGAAGCCTTGAGGGCTATTTTTTCCAAAATAGTCCACACAGGAAGTTTAGGTTTTGAAACCCTAAAAAGCTACTGTCCCCATTTTTCATGAGGCTGTTTTGGTCAGTTGAAAGTCTTTTAAAAATCTGGTAAAAATCACAGAGGTACCTTAAGAAGTTATCTACATGTAGGAAAAAGAACGGACACGTTTCAATTAATAAGTTGTGCGTAATGGCTATTTCCGTAAAGGACTCTTAAATATCAACACCCGAATTTCTCACAGTGTATACACTAGAAAATTCCAAAATGTTTACAGTAGGTTCATATATGTTATGAGAGTATACCCTGAAAATTTCAGATTTTTCTGAGCAACACTCGATTTATGAAAAATGAAGCAAGATCTGAGTGTTTTGAGCACTTTAAAATTAGTAAATCATTTTCTAAAATTACAGAAAAATTTGGGGATCATTGTTGGTTCATATAATGTCCAAATCTAGAAAATAAGAATTTTTGGAATCAGTTTGGTATTTTTCCTAAAAATGATGAAGTTATGAATAAAAGGAAATAAATAATTAAATGATGTCTTAAATAAGAAAAATATGATTTTAATACTTGAATACTCCTAATATATAATATTATGACTATTTTAGGGTATTTTGGTAATTTATAATAAGAAATATTATTTATGACCTTTTATGGATATTAAATAAGAGGTTTAATAAAGGGTGAACAATTAGAATAAATTGTTTATTAATCCAATAAATTATTAAAAATATTATTATGATATTAATAATATTAGTATATGATATTGTTAAGTAAATAAAAATATTAAAATTAAAACTTCATTAAAATATTATTAAATGGTTAATAATATTTGATTTTAGCATTAATAAATGATTAAAGTATTATTAAATGATTAATAATATTAGATTAAAATATTAATCTTAGATTAAAATATTATTAAAAAATTATTAATATTAAATTAAAGTATTATTATTGAGTAAATAATAATATTCGAGATTAAATAAAATGTTATTAAAAATATAATAACATTAGTAAAGGAATAAAATATTATTAAATAATTAATAATATTAGTAATGGAATAAGATATTATTAAATAATTAATAATATTAGCAAATGAATAAAAGTATTATTAGTGAAGTAATAATACTACGCGATAAATTAAATATTATCAAGATTATTAATATTAAGTGAATTAAAGGTAGTTGTTAATTAATAGTAACATTATCGAGGCAGGATAATATTTTTAAGAACTACATGTAATATATAATATCTATGTGATTGCCTAATCTAATGTTATGCTATGGCTAATTGAAAGATTAACTATAGGTCTGTCAAAGGAAGATAATTAAACTGCATAGTGGATAGAATTTAATTGCGTAGCCGTAACCTACAAACGAGGCAAGTTTCCTAACTCAAACTCGAGTTATTATTTTCAAAGCATGTTAGTGAATAATTATTGATGATTATTCACCTCTATATTGATTATTGAGATTCACACTTGGTGCAATTGAATTCTTGTTCTATTTATTGAACTGCGAATTAAATTAAAGTTCTTCATTCATGAACTGTTTATGAGATAGATCTATGCTAATTGTATCAGCTAGATCAAGCATGTTTAAATTTGTTAAATCAAATGTGTTTTAAAAAATTGTTCTTATTAAATTGATATGATAAGAACTCGACTGAGAAAAAGGACGAATTTGATTAAGGCATGATATCGATGCTGGATTATTAAGTATTTATACATAAATCATGGGGTATGAAAGGTTGATCCCCTTGAATATCAAAACTTATTAAGAGGTCCAGTTTAAATGACTGAGAACATTGGCAAATATTCATGGTTATTTCAAAATCACTCAGTACATGTTATTCAATTATTCAAATATTCAAATATTCAATTGTTGATTATTAATTTATGTTCCTTCACAATCTTATACTATTGTTGAACATTAAAAGCAAAACTTCTTTCTAGTCATGATATATCTCCCTTGTATATAAACTTGCTAAGCAAATTAGTTGCTTACCCTTGCTATATCATGACATTTATTTCAGTTAAGCCTGAAGGATCCAATGCGAAAGACAAAGGCAAGGGCAAGATCCAAGAATAGTTTAGAATGAATGTTAGTTATTATTATCTAATGGAATTTCTTATGTAAACCTTTTGTAATATGAATGGTATGTTTAAGTTAAGGTTAAGAAGACCTTGGGACTATGTTATGAAACTTTATTATAATAAACAATGTATGTCTATTATTCCGTAATAGTTTATAGAATGCTTATGATGATGATAGATTGTGAGCACCGAATCTGAGGTTAGAGAACCTGGATTTGGGTGCGTCACAGGTTGGTATCAAAGCCATAGGTTATAAACATTAGGAATACGAAACCTAGGTTATAACCTTAGTAGAAAACTCTTATAGAGTATGTTACCTAGGTGATGGATTGAGGAGATCCATCAAGTTTTAGTTGTACTGAATAAAATATCATTTCATTTTATCAATGAATATATTTTATTGTGGTACTGATGTTGTTTTGATTGTTTATTGTGGTTATAGGATGGCTAACGAGAGTCAAGATAGCTATTCAGTGAACCAAGAGTCGAGGGACTCTAGTGAGGAGTCCATGGAGCATGAGATGATAGGAGATTTGTTGGTGAGGAACATCGAGCTAGAGGTTAGGGCTGAGCGAATGGAGGCGTAGAACCGCTCCCTCCAGATTTCAGAGCAGCAGTACAAGGATGTTGCTTACCAGGCACAGGCTAAGTTAGCCGAGTTGCAAGGGAGGTTGGAGCAGAGAGAGCTACAACTAGGATAGTTGAGAGATGAGGTGAAAGCT
Organism: Panax notoginseng; assembly: GCA_016801055.1. Classification (NCBI taxonomy): domain Eukaryota; kingdom Viridiplantae; phylum Streptophyta; class Magnoliopsida; order Apiales; family Araliaceae; genus Panax; species Panax notoginseng. The sequence goes on from CM029023.1 coordinate 43,496,129, forward strand.
AAAGATGTGAGGATACATACTTTGGAGCAAGCTTTAGACATCGCCTTTATGCAGTTTGATGCTAAGTGGATGGAGCTGCCATCTAGCAGTGAGAGCAGGCGTTGATTTGTATTCATGACCGATATAGTCCCACTTTTTGTTTCTAATAGGGACTATTTAGTTGTTGTAAATCCTTATGCTTTGTTGTATGCATAGGATGGTAGTTAGACCCCAACTTTTATTTTTATAGAGGGGTAGATGGTAGTGGATCCTCACTTTTTGTCCATTAGAGGATAGTTGGTGGTGGGCAGTTTATGCCTTGAGCGTTTATAGAAGTATGCCAGATGTCTTGTCAGTTTGTATTAAAACGTTGGTATATGAATATAAATGCATTATTATGATATGTGTTAGAAAATTTAAATAGTAAATTGTCTATTTAATGTTATGTGAATCCACTTGATTAAGGTTATTAATCAAAAGCCTAAAATGCAAACCAATACATGTGTTTTAAAAAGTTGTTCTTATTAAATTGATATGATAAGAACTCTTGACTGAGAAAAAGGACGAATTTGATTAAGGCATGATATCGATGCTAGATTATTAAGTGTTTATGCATAAATCATGGGGTATGAAAGGCTGATCCCCTTGAATACCAAAACTTATTAAGAGGTCCAGTTTAAATGACTGAGAACATTAGTAAATGTTCATGGTTATTTCAAAATCACTCAGTACATGTTATTCAATTATTCGAATATTCAATTGTTGGTTATTAATTTATGTTCCTTCACAATCTTATACTATTGTTGAACATTGAAAGCAAAACTTCTTTCTAGTCATGATATATCTCCCTTGTATATAAACTTGCTAAGCAAATTAGTTGCTTACCCTTGCTATATCATGACATTTATTTCAGTTAAGTCTGAAGGATCCAATGCGAAAAACAAAGGCAAGGGCAAAATCCAAGAATAGTTTAGAATGAATGTTAGTTATTATTATCTAATGGAATTTCTTATGTAAACCTTTTGTAATATGAATGGTGTGTTTAAGTTAAGGTTAAGAAGACCTTGGGACTATGTTATGAAACTTTATTATAATGAACAATGTATGTCTATTATTCCGTAATAGTTTATAGAATGCTTATGATGATGATAGATCGTGAGCACCGAATCTGAGGTTAGAGAACCTGGATTTGGGGGCGTCACACCAGTGGCAATACTTCGCGAAGGTCCAATGCTGTTAGTCTGATTGTAATTACAATTAAAACCATGCATCTCATCAAAAATCCATTCCCCAGTAAAGATTTCGTACATCTTAAATCGTTGAAGGACATTTCAACAAGGGTCAAGCAGCCTTGACGTCATTATTCATTGGCAAGTAAATCCAGCGAAGCATCAGAGGTGGTCCGATGATATTTAGATCGTTGAAGGACATTTCAACGAAAATCAGGCAGCTCTGATTTTTTCAGTCGTTGGTAAGTAACTCCAACGAAGCAACAGAGGTGGTCCGATGATATTTAGACCGTTGAAGGACATTTCAATGAGGGTCAAGCAGCCTTAACGACATCAGTCATTGGCAAGTAAATCTAGCGAAGCATCGAAGGTGGTCCGATGATATTTAGACCATTGAAGGACATTTCAACGAAGGTCAAGCAGCCTTGACATTTTCAGCCATTGGCAAGTAAATCTAGCGAAGCATCGGAGATGGTCCGATGATGTTTAGACCATTGAAGGATATTTCAACGAAGATCATGTAGCCCTGATATTTTTAGCCGTTGGTAAGTAAATCCAACAAAGCATTTGAGGTGGTCCAATGATATTAGTCGTTGAAGAACATTTCAACGAAGATCAGGCAGCCCTGATATTTTTAGCCGTTAGTAAGTAAATCCAGCGAAGCATCGGAGGTGGTCCGATGATATTAGTCGTTGAAGGACATTTCAACGAGGGTTAAGCAGCCTTGATGTCATCAGTTGTTGGCACGTAAATCCAGTGAAGCATTGGAAGTGGTCCGATGATATTAGCCGTTAAAGGACATTTCAACGAGGGTCAAGCAGCCTTTACGTCACCAGCCGTTGGCAATTAAATCCAGCAAAGCATCAAAAGTGGTCCGATGATCTCAGCCGTTGAAGTACATTTCAACAAGGGTCAGGCAGCCCTTACATCACCAACCGTTGGTAGTAACTCCAACGAAGAGTCAGAAAGGCCTGGCGATGAAAATTATGGAAAAACATCCTCATTGGGGAGGACCGATGATGGAATCTGTTATACAGATCCTCAACAATTAAAGCACAATTCCCCAAGAGTCTCTCACATATGAGAAGAACATCTGTGGTGGAAAGTCTGCCATGAGGGTTAAGGACTTTGGTGATAACCCCAAATGTCAACATCCTCTGGTCTTACTCATGGGGCAACCTCCATTTCATCCATTCCATACACTCCATACAACATTTGCATCATGTTGTATTCCATTTGCATCATGATTATCTTTTCGCATTTCAAGTGTCTAGCGATCTTTATCATATTCATGCCATTACATTGCATGAATATGATAAAGAGGGGCATCTATAGACACTCAAAATTTTGCATTCCTGTTGCTAACCTTGTAGGAGGGCAAAATTATCTTCCAGAGATAACCCTGGAAGTCAAATCAGCTAAATCCCGGAGACAACCCCGGGATACTCAGTTTTTCAATCTCGGAGACAACCCCGAGATATTCAATTTCATCCCCAAAGATAACCCCAGGAGATTCAGTTCCCACCCCAGAGACAACCCCGGGAAATACAGTTCTCAATCTCGGAGATAACCCCGAGATGCTCAATTTTAATCCCAGATATAACCCCGGGAGATTCAGTTCTAACCTCAGAGATAACCCCAGAAAAGTCAATTTTAACTCCGGAGATAACCTCGAGACACTCAGTTCCAACCCCGGAGATAACTCCGAGAAGTTAAGATAACCTTACAGATAACTCTGAGGACATTCAGCATTCACAGCAGCACAATCTCAGAGATAACCCTGAGCAACGACTGCTACATCTACATAAAGCCGGAGATAACCCCGGTGAGGGGCAAAATCATCATTTTTCCACCTTGATACTACATTCACGTCGTCTCAACATCATTTTAATCAACACTTCATACAAGGTGTCCCACAAAAACCATAGCTCAAATCCTGAGTGACTACTACACAAGACTACACACCGGATAGAATTTGAAGACTTGAAGATCTGGTCAAGGACCTATCTTCTCAGTTTTGTACAACCTCTAATCACATGTCATTGTGTAGCTCTCGACAACAGCTTCCCGAAAAGATACAGCACGCCTTTGTCGGATGCTCAGATTGAAAGTTATGAAGGTTCGACCAGACAGTGCGTAGTCAAAGTGCACGTACTTTGAGACGACAGGACCCGCATGGCCCGGGGTAACCCAGGACAACCCGGGCAGTTGCAGGTAGACCCACGGCCATCGGGTTTTAAATATGAGCTCTTGGCAGCTCATTTGAAAAAAAAAAGAAAAAAAGGAGAGAAAACTATGTCCATTTCAGCCTGTAAACACTTCTAGAGTGCTCTAAACTGAGTGATTTTTCTTTCTAAACACTTGTGAGCTCGTGTTTTGCTACATACTAAAATTTAACCGGTGGAAATTGAGTTTTCAGGCGTTTAAAGCTATCTAAAGTCTTCTTGGCAGCTCACTATAAGATATTTTAGATTTTTAAGCTTTTTCTCAATGTAAGATATATATATCTACTAACATATATATATCTACTAACGTTCAGAGTCGCGTTGCATAGGTATGCCGGGATCGTCGATCCTTGGTTTTTTATTGCTTTTATATATATATATATATATATATAACTGTTTTATCTGCTTTCATAATGTAGATATTTAATATTTCACCCTGTGGGCTAGATTTGCCTAAATCTGGTTATTTCTCACTTTGACCGGTTCATGGTGACTAAATTGGAACCGTTGAAGCTGGACTAGTATCTAGTTATTTTTCTAGCTTTTTGTACATATTGCTTTGTCATGTGAGCCTAAGAATCATGTGATCACATATTCAGTTCCTGAATCTAGATTCGGTTCCCGTGATGAACATTTTCTGCTGCAGCCATCAAATTATCTACGGTATCTGAATTTTCTTAGATGACTCTCATGCCCACAAGGAGTTCGGCACTGCTATGTATCTTATTTTCTCGAAGATGTCTCGCATCTTAAAAATAAAAGTAATCCAGTCAAACACATAATAAAATGGAAGTATCAAATGTCTCAATTACTATTGAGCACAAGGGATTGAAAAATCTGTTTTACAAAACATAATTTCTATATCTTGTTAAAATTGAACTTTTATACAAAAGTTAAACCCTTTGTATATAGATGCAAACGAGATATAGCACTACTTCCAAACAACTGCACATAGACCTAACACACACACACGCACACATATACGCAAATAAAATTTAATGAAAAGTGGTGGTAACCGTGTTATCACGAAAGTCGGGGGGTGCCTAACACCTTCCCTCCGCTTAATCAAGCCCTTGGACCCTAACAAATTTTAATATTACAGACTAGTTAAATAGTGTCACATCACTAGGTCTTTGTGCAAACCTTTCCTCGGTTGAGTTGGTACAACCAGTTAAAAATAAGTAACTAGCGACTCTTACAGTCAAATCGTCAACATATACATGTCGAACTTTTAAAACGAGTTTTTTCAAACAAATCTCTTCTAACATGAGAATACCAAAAGACAATAACAGAAAGGGACAAATACAAATCCCTACATCGACAACGGGTTCGAAGTGGTTGCGGTAAGTTTTGATTTTCCTTTACTTCAGGCTGCTTCATAACCTTCAGCATACATTTGAATTATTTCGTTGTTGAGTTCGATTGATTTTTGATACTCACTTCGGATTTTGTTTCATAGTTCTTCGGTTAATGGAGGGCCGAGGGCTTTGAGTTCTCGAAGTTCTTTTTCTACTTTGCCTCGGAGTTGAAAATGTATTTGTTCTTTTCTCTTGGCGTCATGGATTTTGTGGGTGAGGGTTTGGTTGTTCCGCTTCAATATTTCATTTTCTGTTGAGAGTTCGAAGTTTCTTTCCGAAGTGGTTCGTTGAAGGGCTTCTGTTGTTGCCAGTTGTTCTTGTAGCTTAGTGATATCTTTTTTATGGCCTTCGTAATAGAAGGAGGTGTTGTTGTGCGAGTTCTTCTCCTTTGCAAGGGTGGTCTTCAGCAATTCGTTCTCTCTTCGGGCGGTTTTTTCTCTGGCTTCAATTTCTCTGTATTTTTGGTTAAGTCGCCCGTAGATGCCAGCATCTTGCATATATTTAATGGGTAATAGTATGAGGGATCATTCATAAGCAAAGCATAATATTGTTGTTAAGTTTTACTTACGCGAGCCTGATGAATCATGTCGGCGCGGATGAGTTCAGTAGTTGAAAGGTCTTTAAAGCGATGATTGTCGGTTGGTAGGACAAATTGATTGAAGAGGTGAAGTGGGAATTCTTCGTTGTCGTCTGGCCATAAGGTTGGGGATCGAATGGCTTCAGGTATGTGTGTTAAGGATTCTTGGATAATTGGTTGTTGGGGAGGTGGTGTTTGTTATTCAGAAGGAGTCGGGATGTGAGTTTTTGTTGATGTTTCTGTTAGTGGGACTAGATGGTTGTCAGAAGTGTGTTTTCATTTTCTGATAAGTGGAGGGACGGGTTCGGCTGGTTTGTCGGCTTCATCGATTTCGACGGGCATGTTTTGGGATTAGTTGGCTTCGGTTAGAGGAACTATCAGTTCTTCGGCTGTGAGGGGGTGATTTTGGCACGTTTCTTTTTGGTTCGGAGAATTTAGGTTCGCTCGGAGATAGGCATATCAATGAGGCTTTCTGTGAGGGTAGGAGTTGTAATGTTTTTGGGTTTTTTAGTGGCTCTTCTCTTCAGTCGAGGGTGATTTGGGTCTTCGGCAATGGTTGGTTCGGATTCGGTGTTTTTGGGCTCGGCAGCAGTTTCAATTGGGTTTTCAGATAGGAATTCTTCAAGTTCTCTTCGGTCAGCTGAAGTAGATTTGATGAGAGATACTTTAGAAGTTAAAAAAGGATTTCTTAGAATAGTTGCTGAAAAGAATTTAAAGGTTATGCAGATAGCGAGTTCAGAACTTATATTTATGATCGTACAGCCATGCCTGTTTGCTCAAGAGGCTGAAGCTCCATTCCTTCGAGGGAAGTTTTTCATGTAGCTTCGCCATTTCCTTCACTCATTCGGCTGAGGTGTCGCCGAAGGCTAGAGAAGGGTGTTTATGGGAGGTCCAGTCTGGGATCTTGGGAATTTCTGGTCCTGTGACGAAGAACCAATCTTTATGCCAACCTTTGTTGCTCGAAGGTGTGTCCATCAGGGGGCGTTTGTCAAATTTAGAGTTGGCTTTTGGGGGTCGTTTGCTTAATACTTTGAAACCATACTTTCGAAAATAATATTTTCTTGTTTGATAACAATAGTCAATATTCACAAAACATAATTCGAAAACGATTTCAATATGTTCAATATACTCAATATATCTTTTAATCCATTGCCCCGATGACTAAGGTTACAGCAACCCTATAACACGACCCAATGGTTCGATAATATCAATGATACGCCCCCTACTAAGGTATCTTATCATGCACGCGTCACGAAAAGCGCCCCCCAAAGGGTATCTAAAGGTGTGCGCCTTAGTAGATCCTAAACTATTCCGGAACTAGCGTAAACACTAATAGGTTTTGTATATAGTCGGACTGAGATTTCTAAAAATACTTTCTCAATATTTTTGATATTCAAAATTATACTTATTTCACAGTTCAATATCACATAATAACATTATCCAAATCAAAATTCTATTTTGATACTTAATCCGGGTTGTTAACAAAATACAAGTGTAACATTTTCATTCAAATGGAAGCCTTAAAAAAGTATAACAATTTTTGAAACAATACATTTAGGCATTCAAATAATTACTAAAACATACATAATTATAAACGAAAATTTCAAAATACTAAATAGTTCAGAAAGTCACTTACCTCGATATCGCTGAACACAAATTTAATAGCTGAACAATTTCCTAAATATAAATTTATAACCAATAAATATCATAAGGATATAATTCTATTATTTAACAGCTTTCTTATTATTATTATAACTATAAGTATATTTGCAAAAATATTCTTTCAATATTTAATCCTTTTTCAAACAAAAAATATTACAATTATGCCAAAATAATAATCTAAATACCCAATAATAATAAAAGGCAATAATGTTATTCAAAAACTATTAATTAATAAACTAAATACAAAGCAATAATTAAAGCTACAAAATAACAACAATGCAAAATACTAATTTCTAACAAAATATACCAAAATATCAAACTAAATACAATATTTAAAATAATAACAATATAGAAAATTACTTGAGAAACATACACGAAAATACGAGTTCCATAGTCTGCCTACGCACTCAAAGCCAAAATTTAACTATATGAGAAGATTTTTATAAAAAATTCTCCCACAACAAAGCCTTTCTCAAAATTGGAAACCCTATTATTGATGAATGAAACAAAAGGGACAAGCCCTTCTATTTATAGACTTAGAAAAGGGGTAAAGTTTTCAAATTAGTGGGTGTGGGACTTGGGTCATTACACTCTAACTCTAGGTGAACAAGATCTACAATATATGTGATGGATTTAACATCAATCTAGTGATTTAATGCCAAAACCAAGCCTTTCTCTCTCTAAAATCAGAACTCTCTCTCTAGAATGCTCCAAACTCTCCCAAATGAGCTAAAAAATAGTATACCTGTAGGGAAACTAGGGCAGTCATAGGTACAATTAAGGCAGCTGCAAGTACACCTGCAGCTGGCCTGGGGTGGCCCCACTTACTCGGTTTTCATGCTGCGGAGTCAATTTTTTTGCTATCTATTGAAACGTCAGAGGAGTTAGGAGACATGTCATACCATTCCAGAAAGCTCTTTCTGATAGCTTCTCAATGATATATTATTCTCCCAATTCTGGGTTTGGGAAGATAGGTAAAAAGGGTAAAACCATCACTAGGTAGATGTCAACTAGTCATTCGCCTTGCTTTGTAGTCGGTTGTTCGCTCCTTTCAATTCGGGAATAATTGGGAGACGTCCCATACCAATCCGGAAAGCTCTTTCCGAGGGCTATACAGTGTTAGCAAGTTTGACCATTTACAGATCCGAGAAGATTAAACGAAAAGCATACGGGTATTTTCTAAAGGCAGCGGGACAGTCGACTTGTTTGTATGCGGCTCGGGGATCACTGTTGTGATGCCCCCAAATTCAGGTGCTTGAAACCTGAATTTAGTGCTTCACGATACCATTTCTTTGAGCAGAAAATAATAATAATGTCATAAATATCAAACTTAATTTACATATCAGAGTAATCTAAATCCCAAGTACGCGACCTTTAAAACATTTCATTATATGATAGATAATAAATATCATCATCTTATTTAAGTCTAGATATTACATAAGATAACACATTCTTATTCTGACATCTTTCCTTTCCCTTTGTTCTTGGCAGAGCCTTCTGGTTGATCATACTTAACTGAAAATATTTAAATTAAGCAAGAATGAGCATTTGAGTGCCCAACAAGTAATAGCAAATAATAAACATTAGCTGAAAGGATTTAATGTCTTCTTTGAATGACACTTCTACAATGAAACAATAGTTGTGAAGTAAACTGAAGTAACACTAAATAACATAACAATTCTATTTCAAATTTTTGAATTTTTCTCCACTATGATTATTTATGAGGTATTTTTGGACATGGAATAGCTGAAATACGAATCCTTAATATTTATTCTTTTGTTTCACTGGATTCGTTTTCTTTAAAATATTTTTCATCATCCTCAGTCCTAAATGATGATGTTACTGAATATCTTTGGCCTGTAGTGCAAAGATGAATGATTTCTGATGAATATCTTTGGCCCGTAGTGCAAAGATGAACAGGTGTTGAGATGAACATGACCAACTGATGAATATCTTTGGCCTATAGTACAAAGATGACTATTTGATTCAAGATATTTATTGATTGATGTTACGGGGATAAAATGTTGATGATGGACTTTTAAATTCATAGATAATCGTAGATTTCATTCTCTACGTAACTCTTCTATGAATTATTATTTTCCGCTGCGAATATTGATTTAAAAGTTGTTGTGTTCTGGAAGAATTGTCGCTCATAGCCTTCACCTCATTTGAACTGCCTGTCTCGAATGGACATCTTAAGCTTTTTATTTCCTTTTTGCCTTTTTTGGTCATGGGAAATTCTATCTCCAGCTCTCCATTTTCAATGAGATCCTGGATTTTATGTCGCAAAGACCAGCATTCTTCAGTCGTATGTCCAAGTGAGTTAGAATGGTAGAGACATATTTTGGTGGAATCATAACTCTTTATCTTGGGATTTATAGGAGGCAGCAACTCAGTAATCCTTCCTTCGCTTATCAGAAAGTGTAGCATTTCTTCATTTGATTTTCTTAGAGGGGTGAATTTTTGGGCTCTTTGGGAGGTTGTTTGATCTTTCTTCTTTGGGAAATCGCATTCTCCTGAGCAATTTTTCCGCTGGCGAGATCTTCTAGCAATTTTATCATCCCCCTTTTCTTGTCCTTCTGATAATTGAGTGAAAAACTGCCTCGTATCCTGATGTTGGCGCACTATCAGCTTAGCTAGCAGATTTACTTGGTTCTGGATCGTCTCTAATGTTTGCATTACTATCATACCCTCCCCCGAGTTTTCCCACTTTAGGACATTTGTTCGGTGCCTTTGGGGGTATTCCTCAATCCTTCGTATGCACTTACGATTTGCATATATTTCAGCACTTCTTGACCCGATCATGTTTACTTGTATCATGCTGCAACGGAAGGTTGGTGTTGACATTTTGTTGATCAGGTTATTGGACCATAATACTGCCACTTTCGATCAGATTTTGAATTTTATGCTTTAAAGACCAACAATCTTGTGTATCGTGTCCTGGAGACCCTGAGTGGTAAGCACATCTTTGGCTTGGATTATATCTTTTGCTCCCTGGTTCCAAAGGTGGGGCCAATTTGGTAATCTTATTGTGATCCATTAATATCGCCAATATATTTTCAAGGGAATCGCCAAGTGGAGTGAACACCCGATTTTCCGCTCTTTTAAATTTTCTTTTCCTGTCTGGACATTGGTTTAATGCAGCCTGTTGTTGAGATTGCAGATTGTCTTACATTTTCCAAATGGGGGGACTGTAGGTTGGTCTCCTAGCTTGCCCCTATACAAGAAGGGATACATCTTCAATGCCTTTATCGGGTACACCCTTGGGATCGCTCGCATACTTGCCAGTCTATATATGCTTGGCAACTGCTTCCAAGGCAGTGAAGTCGTTAATCTTTCCTACCTTCAGGCCCATCTCTGCCATTTCATCGTGTTTGATCATTTCTGAGAATGGCTTTCCTATGCCTGCTAGGATACTCTCGTAGTACGGAGCCTTTTGGATGTCAATAAACGTCATTACCATCTCAGTTTTTTTTCATTGATGGAATGACTTGCGCTGCTAGATGTCTCCACCTTTGGGCATATTCTCAGAAAGATTCAGTACTTTGCTTTTTGACTTTAATCACTTGGTATCGATCCGGTGCCATTTGTGACTGAAAACTGCACTGATTTAGAAAGGCGTGGGCTAATTCTTCCCAGATATGGATTTTGGCATTGTCAAGTCGGGCATACCAGGCTTTAGCCTCTCCAGCGAGACTCTTTTGAAAAAGTTGCATTCTAAGGCTTTCATCTTCAGCATAAGACCTCAGTTCGCCAATGTACACTTTTAGGTGCGTATAAGGATCGCCTGCCCCATTGTATTTTTCAAACTCTGGGATTTTGAATTTGTTAGGATATCGAGCCCCTGGGAATATGCAAAGATCTGAATAGGTGACACTTCCATAGTTTCCAGTTCCTTTGATTGATCGGATGGTTTCCTCCATTTGTTAGACTTTCTTTCTTATATCCCCAGTTTCTCGATCATCCCCGAGTTTTGTGATTTTAGTGGTTTTATTGGTTCCTTTATTGTAATGAGGTTCAGGTATCTGGGTTTCCATCTTTTTTCCAATACCCTGACTGCCCCCTGGTGTGAATGACTCTGGTTGAGTAGGCATTGTCTGGCCCTGAGTATTTTTACTTTGTTCTTTTAAAAAGACAACCAATTCTGTTATCTGATTCCTTAGTCCTTCAAACTCCTCTAGGGAAACAGGAGTAGGATCAGGCTGGGCACTACTTGTAGCCATGTCTGACGGTGGGCTTAGTGCCTTTTTGGACTTTAAACGGGTAACGAGACCGATTGCTTCCCTACAAAAAGACCTATGTAGTTTAGTCTTAGGGAAATGTAGAAATGTTACATGCTATGTAATATGTCCGTTTTAGGAGTATTATCCTGCGAAACGGATGTCAGTTGTTTGTATGACAAGCTAGCATGTCAGGTTTTGATATAAAAGGGAAGGTATGCACACATATTCCTTTATTCTTTCTATTACATTGAGATTGACATGGAAATGAAATTACAAATAATTGAAATGGGAAGGTATGAAGAGACTTCCCTTCGCGTTTGGTTTATCAGAGGCTGACCTATCTTAGGTTACTCTCGCGGTTTTTCGGCATGAAGGTTCTTAGATCATCGCAATTTACTTGACGGGAAGTTAATCTGGTCTTTCAACTGGAGCGAATTTGGATGGTGCCTTTCCTGAGCCTCGTTGGAATTAGTCTTCCTATGAGTCCAGTAATCAAACACCGACAGGATAGCCTCCTGGTAGAGGGACCACACAACAAACATTCACATACATCGTGTCTCACCGTATGAAAATGATGACATATGCGAAGCACTAATATCACAGGTAGATATGGTGCGAAGCACTAAGTGCAGTAAGTAAATGCATTAGTACACATTCATTCAAATGTAAATGTAACATCTACATACAAGCATATAACAGTTTTAAAAAGCTTATAATAGCGGCTTAAGTCCTCTTACTGGAGTCCCCAGCAGAGTCGCCACCTATCAACGTCGGGATTTTTATTTGTCCCTTTTCTATTCTTGTTCATTTGTGTTCTCATGTTAGGTGAGATTTGTTTGAAAAAACAAGTTGTGAAAAGGTCCGACATTAATATGTCGATAATTGGACTATAAGAGTCGCCAGTTGGTTTTTTAACTGGTTGTACCAACACAACCGAGAAAAGATTTGCACATTGAACCAGTGATGTGACACTGCTAAACGGGTCTGTGAAATCGAGATTCATTAGAGTCCAGGGACTTGCTTATGCGGAGGGAAGGTGTTAGGCACCCCCCGACATCCGTGTTACCATGGTGACAGCCACTTTTCAAGAAACTATTATATGAATGTGTGTGTGTGTAGGTCAATGTGCAATTATTTGGAAGTAGTGCTATGCCTCATTCGCACCTATATACACAGGGTTTGAATTTATACAAAAATTAAGTTTTAAACAAGATATAGCAATGAGGTTTTATAAAAGAGGTTTTTCAAACCTTGTGCTCAATAGTAATTGAGGCCTTTGATACTTCCATTTTATTGTTAAATGTTCAGCTTGATTGCTTTTATTTTCGAGAGGCGAAGCATCTTCGAGAAAATAATGTACAAAGTAGTGCCGAACTCCTTATGGGCATGAAACCCATCCAAGGAAATCCAAACACCGTGAACATTTTACAATCTGCTTAAAGTTGAAAATGTCCATCACGGGAACTGAATCTAGATTCAGTAGACTGAACCTGTGATCACATGATTCCTAGGCTAACATGATACCGCAGTTTATATGAAAGTTGTAAGCAGTTATATATATAAAAGCTGTAAATATATATATATATATATATATATATATATATATATATATATATATATATATATATATATATAATCAACCACCACAAAGCACATCTATGGGGGATCAAAAATGTAAATATTTAAAAGCGGTAAATATAATATATATATATATATATATATATATATATATATATATATATATATATTGACATGATCAACCACCATGAAGCACATCCATGGGGGATCCGAAATGTAAATAAAGTTGTAAAAACGATCAACCGTCGTGAAGTAAACTCCAAGCGGGACGAAATGTAAAGAAAGCAGTAAAATCGGTCAACCGCCACGAAGTAATCTCCAGGCGGGACGAAATGTAAAGAAAGCAGTAAAAACGGTCAACCGCCATGAAGTAAACTCTAGGCGGGACGAAATGTAAATATATATATATATATATATAAGCAAATAAATATTTATTTATATATATATATATATATATATATATACAAAGAAAAATAAAAGTCACGGACCGAAGTTCGGGCATACACACGTAACATGACTCTCAACGTGAAGAACGATGTGTGCAAAGATGAAGAGAAAGGTTTTAAAGTGTGTAAGGAGGCTTACAGTGGATTGCCAAAGAAGACTTCAATGACTTTAAATGGATGAACACTCGGCTCCCGCCAGTAAAAATATAACAATATATAAGCTCACAAGTGTTTAAAATGAGAAAGCACTCAGTTTATAGTGTGTATAGAGCAAATTGGACAGGGCTTCCTCGTCTTTTTTCTTGCAAATATGGTCACCCCAAGCCCTCTATTTATAGAGGGGGAGCCGTAGGTGTACCTATGGCAGCAGCAGGTGTACCAGCGGCTGCCCGGGGTGCCCCGGGTAGTGTGGGTCCCGCCTTCTCCAAGTACGTACAGTCGGACAACGTGCTGTTCGCTCGAACCTTCATAACTTTCAATTCGGGAGTCCGATGGAAGCGTGCCATACCATTTCGAAAAGCTCTTTCCGAGAGCTATACAATGACATATGATTTGCCCTTTTTTTGATTCTAGGAAGATGGGTCCATGACCGAAATAGCATTTCCAAGTCTCCATCAGGCAGTCCGTTGAGCCGATTTGCGTAGTTTGCGCTCGAAAGTTAAGATATGGTTCTTATGGGACTTCTATTGAAGCAATTTGAGTTGACATGTGTTGATTTGATTTGAGTTGAAGTTGAGTGGGCAAAATGACCATTTTACCCATCCCGGGGTTATATCTGGTTTTTGCGCAGTTGTAGCAATCTTTTCTCAGGGTTATCTCTGAGGTTGACTTGATGTTGACTTTGACTGTCCTCAGGGTTATCTCTGAGGTTGGCTTGACCTCCTGGGGTTATCTCCAGACTTTAAACTTGATCCTCTGGGGTTATCTCCGAGGTTGAAACTGATTTTCCCAGGGTTATCTCCGGGGTTGGAAACTGATTTCCCGAGGTTATCGTCGGGGTTGGAATTGATATTGTTGTCCTCCAGGGTCATCTCTGGAGTGTGAAATAGACGTTTTTTTCCTCCTATATAGTTAGTAACAGGAAAAAAAAAATTCGAGTGCCTACATGTATTAAATAAATTGATTAAAAATTATTTTATTATATTAAAAATTATTTTAAATCATAATAAAGTATTTAAAAATATTTTAAGTTATAAAACATAATTTTTAATATTTTAAGACAAATTTCATTAATTATTTAATATTAATGATATTAGTTTATTTAATAATTATATTAAGTAAATTAGTTAAAAATAATTTTTTAATATTATAAAAATCATTTTAAATGAGAATAAATAGTTTTAAAATATTTTAAGTTATAAAATGTGACTTTTAATATTTTAAGGAAAATTTCATTAATAATTTACTATTATTGATATTAAAATTATTCAATAATTATATTAAATAAATTAGTTAGAAATGATATTAATATTATAAAAATTATTTTAAATAAAAATAAAGTGTTTAAAGATATTTTAAGTTATAAAATATAACTTTTAATGTTTAAAGGTAAATTTTATTAATAATTTAATGTCAATGATATTATGATTTATTTAATAATTATATTAAATAAATAGTTTAAAATAATTTTATTGATTTAAAAATCAGTTAAAATTGATATAAATGATTTAAAAATATTTTAAGTAATAATAAATGACTTTAAATATTTTGGTGAATAATACATTAATATTTAAATATTAATAGTAATTATTTAAAAATAATTTTAAATATTTTAAAAATTATTTAAGAGTAATATTAATGTTTTAAAAATATTTTAAGTTGTTATAAATAACTTTAATATTTTGGCAATGATTTCATTAATAATTTAATATTAATTATATATTAATGTTAATAGAATTATTTAATATTTAAATTATTTAAAAATAATTCCAGTGTTTGAAAAATTATGATAAATTATAATAATTATTTAAAAATTATTATAAGTCTATAAAAAATAATATGACTGATATTTAAATTATCTAAAGGACTATTGAACTACAGAACAGAGTTTTAGACTCAATAATTGCCCGATAAAGCCGTCTGTACACCGAAATATTTTAGAAATTGATTTGGACTTAGATAGTTTGACTTGAGAGGTGATTGTTTATGATCCATTGACTGTTATACATATGTGATAATGTGATTAGGTTATGTGTTAACTGTAAATAACAGTACTAAGTGTTATGATATATTATTCTAATCAACCGAATGATCTTATTAATGATAGGTCGCTATACAAAAGATAAACCTAAGTTGTGTAAGCAGCAGATCAGACAAGTATCCTACCTTTGCATTTACTTTATGCAATGGACATGAGTAAGAAAGTTTCAGATTATATTATCATTGTGCCAGATTATTAACTCTATTATTATTGATTATGTATCCAAATATTTGTATTCATATAAGTTCTTAAATTCTATTCGATCATTGTTTATCAATACAGTATTATTGTACAATTCAGTTATTTATTCTATTCGTTAATTTCTAAATATTGTTATACAAGTGTCCTCACTTGGATAATTGTTGTACCTGTTGATACATACTTATTAAATTCTGGTATGTATACATTAATTAAAAGCTGTATAAGCTACTTGACTCGGCTAAACATAGATTTAAAAATATCGTTGAACTTGAGAGAACTTTATTGTATCTAACCAAATTGTTTTGGTTTGGATTCCTGACTAAGTATGAGCATCCCGAACATTAGAAAATTTTGTGCGCCAAAGGCGGATAAGATGAACGAAAATATCGTTCTTGTATGTAGTATTAATCAATACAGGGCACATTGGGATTATCACCCTCGTGCCTGTAAGTTATGACGGTTTACGGATGAAGTTCTGTTAAACCCTATCGAAAATTGAAAACAAAGTTCATAATCTGTCGACTGCTCTTCATTTATAGTCAGAACGTAGTTTAAAAAATTTGATATAGAATTGATATGTTGTTATTATTGGTTCTGCTTACTTCACAACTGTTGATTCGTTGTAGAAATGTCGTTCAAAGAAAACATTTACTTCTTTCAGTTAATACTTATTGCTATTATTACTTGCTGGGTAATCAAATGCTCATTCTTGCTTTAAATTTAAATGTTTTCAGCTAAGCATGATCAACATGAAGGTTCAGACAAGAACAAAGGAAAAGGAAAGCAAACAGAATAAGCTGTAGTATCTTATGTAATAGTTAGAGTTTATTAAAATAATGATATTTATTATCTATCATGTAATGAAATGTTTAAAGGTCGCGTACCTGGGATTAGACTCTGATATATGAAAATTAAGTTTGATATTTATATTATTTTTATTATTCTGCTCAAAGAAATGGTATCGTGAAGCACCGAGTTCAGGATTCAAGTACCTGAATTAGGGGGCATCACAACAGTGCGAGAGGAAGGGAAGGAATTGACGCCATAGCGCCAGTGTAGAGCGAAGCCCAGTGAGGAGAGTTTAACTACTCAACTCCTAGGGGAAGTGTACGAATAGATAATGAACATGTAGTTCACGTAATGTAACACTTAAACAAGTGATTTAAACCTTTAATAAAGGTTGAACGAAATGATTGAACGACATTAAAAGACAAAGAATGTAATGAACGTAAACGCAACATAGTTGCGATAAAGGATCGGTCTTAGCATATAACGAATCGTATGGCTTCGACATTAAGAAAGAATAATAAACATGGGGTTCATGGGATGCATAGCAATTAAAAGCGATTAAAACCTTGAGTAAAGGTTGAATGAGAGATTAAGAGATGAGCAACGTGAACGCGGAAAACGTAAATGATCCTCGTGAATCGTATTCGCGTTGGGTGAACGTTCTAAGTATACATTGGTTGTATGACTTAGACGTTAACGAAAGTAGTAAGTAAGATACGAATTATCAAGAAAGACGTAACGAATGGTAATAAGAATAATGAAAGTCTGAGGGTAAGTCAGATAGAGAATGTGAGAATGAGATGTAAGCTGTGACGCCCCCAAATCTGGGTATCTTCCAATCCGATAGATGGTGCTACACGGTGCTACAGTTCACACATTCATTCAATTGAAATACCTCAAAAGAGTGAAAATGCCTTCTATATATTCCAAAATAATATTCCTATTCCCAGTTTATTTATAACCATTACATCGATTCTTCGTCATAATATCAATTAATAACAACATTCAATATATACTATTACAAAGGCAACTTATTAGTTTGCCTTAGCCTTCCCTTTATCTTTACCAAATCCTTCAGTCCGTTCAGTCTTAAATGCATTCATATGGTTCAAGCAAGAGTGAGCATAACTAGCTCAGCAAGTATGACAATTTTATTTAAACAACAAGCTTGAATCATATAAATCATATATCTTCAATAACTGAAACAATAGTTATTAAGTACTATCGATAATTCAAAATATCACTTCTCTTTTCTTTAAAACATTTCACAATAAACAACATTCATTAAACATTAATATTGGTTCAAGACCTTGAGCATTTTATTCTTTCTTTGAAAAGGACAACCCGACACCAAGTTCGTAAGTCCGACATATCTTATAAGCACGTCTAGGTGATCGGCCTATAGTACTCTATGTTGTACAACACTACTTTCTTTAAACGTATGTACGTTTAAGTTTTGGCAACCTCACGTGCCTGTCGTTTGATGATAAAACATTTGTTTATGCATACTCAGTCTTTCTTTGAAATCAATACCAAAACAGTTTGGCAAAAGATAGCAACTTTGACAATGGTTTGATATATTAACTGGAAATCAACAAAACACATTAAGTCTAGCCGAAAGAATTGCCTTTGACTTCATTATACATCAAGTCATGCACAAATTACATGAATTACAACACTTGTCCAAAAGAATATAGACAAGGGTCAGAATACTTGCCTTCAGTGTCTTCTATAGTTATTATACATTCCCTTTGAGTCTTTAAGGATTCTACAATACATGATCACATAACATACCACATTAGGTCTTATACAATCATGTATGGTTACTAATATATCTTACCCTTCTTCTCAATCTAATCATTCCTTAGATTGTTTATCATTCGTTACGGTTTATCATAATACATTGTATTTACATTTACGCAATCGTTCGTCAACCTTTAGTTATAATCCTTAAGGTTTTAAGTATCTTTAATGATGTTACTTCAAGTCAATTAAGTATGTAATTCACCCTTCATTCACTTCCTTATTCCTTATGTTCATAACCATTCTTTTCTGTGTTCTTCCTAGTGCTGGCGCTGCGGCGCCAGCTTCCTACATTCAACTAGCACTACAGTCTGGGTTTATAATGCTTATGACCAGGACTCGGCGCTGCGGCGCTGGCCCTGAGCCTCAGATAATTTTGACAGATGATTTCTTGTGTGAACTTTTCGGCCTTATAACTTATTCGTTATAAGTCCGAATTGGCTCGTTCAAAAGTCATTAGCTCACAAATCACATGCTCTATGATTTCATTAGAAAACATTTAATTTCTGAATCTTTTAACATGGAATTCACCGATTAGTTCATTATTACAAAAATGTTAAACGTTCGTGAACGTTTAAAGCTCATTTCTTCGTTCTAAGTCAGAATTTGGTCATTTTTGAGTCCGCAACTCTAAAATGCAAATTGAGACTAATCTCCATCGTAAACCAACATTTTTGAGACAAATGGTAACTTTTGACTTTCATTCCGAGAATTAACGATTTCGACGATTAACGTCTAATCTCGTAAATTTTGCCATAACTTCGTTACTTGAGATTTTTACATCGTTCAGAATGGATTAATTCCATCATTCTAACAACCTAACCAAACATATTTTATTAAATCATATACACGACAAATTCTTACAAGTTCATCACTTAAATAAGTATGAATTACTTGAACATGGCTTATTAAGGTTTAAGTCCATTGATTAGCCATCTTTATCATTTCTTATCATACATGCTCCACTAATCAACACTTCTCTATCAACTACAATTGAAGAGATGGAAGATTAATAATCTAGAGGTTCTTACCCTTGATGATCAAGCTTGGTTCTTCTTCTTTTCTACTTGGATTACCAAGTCTAGCTCTCATTTTTTTCTCCCAATATATAAGCTCTAAGTTGTTGGTTGAAAATGAACAAGTAAATGACCAACAAGGCTTCTCTATTTATAGGATTTCCTAAGTGAGGGTAGTTTAGTAAAGAGGACATCCCACCTCCTTAAACCACCTCCTTACTATTCAGGACTTGGCCAACACTCACCTTATTCCTTGCTTGGCCACCACACTTGGTCAACCATGACTCACTTATGGGGCCCACATGGGTTGCCCCATGGGATTTTTTTTTCGTTAACCCGTCGGTTTGATCCACAGATTCGGTTCTTGGTTTGGGCTTTAGGTTTAATTACCTTGGGCTTAATTGATGGGCTTGCATTTCATACTATTGGGCTTTAACAAGTTTGCACTTGTGTAAGACCCCAACTTTTATGAATAAAGATGATTTTTCTATAAATATTATTTTTGAATATTAAGGAGTGAATATGATATAATGTTATAGTTGTGGGTAATATTTATAAATTTTACAAAGTATGCAAGTTGTTATATTATATTTGATTGGTCGGGGAATATTCGTTTTAACAGAGAATATTCGTACGATGGTACAATTATTAGCGGACCCCACAACGGAATTATTGTCGGATTGAAAAAATGACAAAAATATCTTTTTATAAAAATAACAGCAAAAGTTTTACCGTTAACTGTTAAAATAACCGGTGGTAAAAGTACAGTAATACGCGTGATTGCATAGTAGCACACGGTATTGATTATTGATATTTACATGAGAAGTCACTCAGTTTTGTTCAATTATTGTTACAATAATTGCTGCATAGTATCTCACGTTATTTGACTCAATTATTGCCGATATTTTATATATTATTAAATCAATAATTGAGACAATACAGTTATTCATATTATTATTTGTAATATTGACGATGTCTAGAAAGTTCTATCGAGGAGAGGTTTGGTGGGAGAAATTCTTATTGGAAAGCCCCCTATTTCCTGGGAATGATCTGGTTGTTAAATATTGCGAATAATAATAATGATGAATAAATGTTATTAAAAATATTGAAGAGATTTTTATGAAGTATTTGATGTAAATTTTACTTATTTTATGGAACCCCATTTACCCATTTTTTAAAATTATCGATAGAAGTTGTCTCAATTTTGTTATATATATATATATATATATATATATATATATATATATATATATATAGGATTGTCTGGGATGAAAATGAGGGGGAGGTGTTACGTATAAGTTAGGTTAGTATTATTATTATTATATTTATATTATAATAAGTTTTATTTTTTATGAGAAATAGAATATATTATATTTTAATTGCATAGTACTTTACTATGCAATGCACAGTAAATCTTGTGAATCAGTTCGGCGCCCGTGAATTCGTTTAATATCAAAACACTGTGCGTCCGTGATTTTATAATTCAAATAGTATCCTTTCCATTCTCTTATAAATAGGATGCTTAGTTAGAATTGAAAATCACACCAGAATCAGAGAATTCTTCTTCTATAATATTGAGCATATTTCTTCAGAGTTTAAGGAAGCTTTGTGACACCCCCAAATCCGGATTACCTGACCCCCGAGTTTGGTGTTCACGATCCACAATATAATAACATCTAACTACCCATTCACATAGAAATAGTAATACATAAGTCATTAATAGAGATTGTTAATACAATAATCCCTGGTTCTCTAACCTTAACATTACAAACTTACCCTTTAGTTAAACAAAAAGGGTTTACAATACAACATAATAAATATGCTAATCATATCTAATTTATCACTATGCCTTTGCCTTTATTCTTCTTCACAACAGTTTCTGTAACTTTGTCCCTAGCTGAATAGTTTTATATATAGCAAGGGTGAGCAACAAGTTTTCCCCGCAAGTTAAGACATACAGTAAATGTATAGGAATAAATAACAAGTCTTCTCGCATTCTATACAATAATAATCTGAATATGAAAGAGTACAACGCTTTCAAGGTTTTCTACGATATTCAAATGAATAATCAAGAATTAATTCTACGAAATAGCAAAGTGAAATGTTTTCTAGATTTATGCTGAGCGATCCGTTGGATCTTGAACTTATCTTCTCGGGTATATATTAAAGTTTTACTTTGACATATACGTAGGTGTATCAGATAACCATAAAGAATAAAAAGTACCCCTCTGCAAGTACTTAGAGCCGGCCAACTCCTTGCACCCTATATTATGCATAATACTTAAGTCGCGCGCAATGTTCGAATATACGACTAAAAATGTTTCCTTTATATAAAAAGTTGTTCTTCTCAGTCTCAGAATCAAGATTTGATTTAACAACGAAATTCAATAATTTCAATTTCTATTTATTTATCGATCTAGCCAAAATAATTGGCATCGACCTGTCAATAGCAATTGAATTCTTTTCTCGAATCTATCAAGTTCTAACAAATGTTCGTCTAGCCAGAATAATTAGCTAAGACATTTCTCAACATAATTTGATAATAAACATGAATTATCTGTACTATCAATATTTGCTTCTACGAATATGAATATCCAACAACAGTTATTCTACAAATGTATATTTTACGTATCAGTAATTCAATTTGAATTATTAAACATGCACTAACTGCGAATAATCAACAATAAATTCTTGGACGTGGTATAATTAGCAATAATTAACCACTATAATATTTAAACAATATTAACTCAAGGTTGAGTTAGGAAACTTGCCTCTTCCGCTATTTACAGCTACACAATATACTTATATGCGTTTGAAAGACCTATAACCAATAATATCGGTCTCACAATTAGCAAAATATTTCATAACACGTAACACTGTAATTCACAGTCAATCTGTCTCCTAGGCACATTACCACATAGCCACATTAGTGTTTATAACATATATAAACACTTATCAAGTCTAACTAGCTCGGTCTGGTTGGACTTCGGTCTCATCTCGGTGTTCTGGTCACCCTATCCGACAATTAAAATATTTATTGTCAACTAAATTCGGTCTCTAAGCTTCAATATTATTTTAGATAAGTCCAATATCATTTATAATATTTTTTGGAAGCTTCTAATAATTTATAACCAATTATTATAATTTATAATAATTTTTTAAACACTTAAATTATTTTTAAATGATTTAATTATCAAATAATCTTATCATCATTAATATTTAATAATATAAAAATAGTAATGATATACTTGTCAAAAAATTAAAGTTATTATTAATAACTTAAAAATATTTTTAAATCATCAATATTCTACTTAAATAAATTTTAAAATAATAAAAAGCATTTTTAAACCATCACCATTAATATTTAAATATTAATAAAATTATTATTAAAATATTAAAAGTCATTAATTATAACTTAAAATATTTTTCTCATTTTTAAATGATTTTTAAATCAATAAAATTATTTTTAATTCATTTATTTAATATAGTAATTAAATATATCTAATATCATTATAATTAATTTATTAATGAGAATTCTCCAAAATATTGAAAATTATATTTATAATTCAAAATATTTTCTAACACTTTATTCTTATTTAAAATGATTTTTAAATCAATAAAATTATTTTTATCTTATTTATTTAATTTAATAATTAAATAAATCTAATATCATTAGTATAAATTTATTAATGAAAATTCTCCAAAAATATTAAAAGATATATTTTATAACTCAAAATATTTTTAAATACATTTTACTTATTTAAAATGATTTATCATAATATTAAATTATTTTTCTCTAATTTATTTAATACACTAATTAAATAATTTAAATACCTTTAATATTTAAATAATTATAAATATTAAAGAAAAATATTCCAATTGGTTAATAATTATTTTTCATAATTTAAAATAATTTTTAAAACCATTTTTGGTAATTTTTATAATTTATTTCTATTTTTAAATAATTTTTGGAAAATCATAAAATAAATATAATGAAAACCGTCGCTACAGGCCTTTAGCGACACTTGTTCGTTGCCTTAGGTGTTCTTGGCTCAAGAACACTGACAATCTCAGTGTACAAGGGGTCATGTTTGACCACACTTTAATCCCGGTTCATACATGTTCTGTCCAACCAAAAACTCAGATCTTGTAGTCATTATACAACACTACAACTAGCAACCAATATATAGGTCAAACAACAACACATCAAAGCGATCTGGACTCTCAAAGTTCCTGTCAGACCATACCTGGGTTTTCTAGGCAACCAAGAAACCCAAGGCAGTTAGAGTGTCTCATTTCGAGCTCAATTAAATAAGTGTTCTAGTTCTTCTTTTGGTGATTTCTTGGTTCATACTCGTAGTATTCATAACAGTGAACAACACTACAACAATAGATCAATTAAATAACAACCAAATTACAAGTTACAGCTCAGTCAAACTCCGTCAGAACGGGTGTTCATAGAGTTTCTGGAAATTCCCAGACATGCTAAGTCAGGCTCGAATGGCAACTTTGACCGACCACTCCATTCGATCTATTGATTATTTAAAGGATCTAAAGACATGAATCTAAAGTATATACAACAGGCTACAAGTTTAATACAACAACAACAAAACGTATAAAACCTGACAGATCTTAAGCCCACAAAACGTTGTCAGACGCTGATTATGGCTTTCTGGGTTACCCAGAATTGGCCCAGTCAACGGGTTTTGACCGTTAATAACTACAAATCCAGACATTAAATAACACTGATTCCACTTGCAGGTCAAAGACAACATACCAGACTACTGATCCACAATATAAAACAACAAAAAACACAAACGAGCAAGGATTTGTGGCAACTGACATTTGGTTGTCAGGCCACATTTCAAGCTCAAGAACAAATTTTGAAAAACATGGTTTTTACCAACTTTGATGCTATGGATCCATGATGGATCATCATAGATCAACTAAAAACATCATATAACACCTGATTAAACACTTAAACAAAAAAATTTTCTTAGAAACTTGGATCAAAAATTAAATTAGGTTTATACCTTCTTGCTTCCGATCTTTGATCTATGCTTTCCTTAACTGTTTTTGGTGTTTTAGTAACTGATTATATGACTGAGAGACTTAAAGAATTCAGAGGTTTGAAGAGAGGAAAAGTTGTAGAGAGCTTGTGTACAAAATGAGCAAGTATATGTATTTTCTCTCTCTTAGATCTCTTATAATTACATGGTGCAATGAATGATCTGATGTTGCTGTCAATACAAGGCTAATTTGCTGAGATTTACAAGTTACAAAGTCAAACTAGTTGGTCACCTACTAAAGTCTTGGCAATTTTTACAAGTTAACTCACTAAAATATGTAAAAAGGGTATTTTGGTCTTTAGCATAATAATTTTAATGGCATTATGGGCAATTGCTTAAACCCTTAGGTTTTAACTCTTAGGGTTTAACCCTAAGGTTTTAACCCTTAGGTTTTACAAACTCCAGTTTTAGAATTTTCTAATTAGGGTTCTAAAATTGAAAATTAAGAATTTCGAAAATGTAATTAGGGTTTTAAATAGAAAATAATATTTCTAAAGTATAATTAGGGTTTCTAATCATAATTAAGTTTAATAAACACATAGGCTTGCCAATTAGGATTAGGATTTCCTAATTAGGGTTTAGGAATCCCGGATATAAAATTAGGATTTCCCGACTTTCAATTAGAGTTTCTAACTATACGTTTGGTTTTCTAAATCTGAGATTATGGTTTCTAATATCTTATTAGGGTTTATAAGTTTTAAACCTTATCCGATCAATCATTGATCAAAAATTCTATACAGAACAAACACATACATATCAATATAATTATTTTAATTAAATTTTCTATCGAATCCCTATCCAGAAAATAGGGTTAGGGTTTCTAAAGCTGTTAAGCACAACTCTACTCTGATTTACCAGTCAATACATAAATTGACCTCTTCTCGAAACTCGTATCATAGATACTCAGTACAATATTAACAGTCAATGTCAATATTAAATAAAAAAAATTATTCGTAAAATTTTGATTATTCGAAATTCTGGGTTATCACATTCACCCCTCCTTAAAAGGTTTCTGTCCTCGGAATCACCATTTTCTTATTCTCTACAATCTTTTAAAGTTGTATCATCAATTCATTTTTTTATCAACACAATATTCGTTTGTGTCTCAAATTCTAACATGTGACTTAGATCTAAACAAGAAAACAGTTCACAGAAATATCTAACTCATAATTCTCGCGTAATTAAATTTCTAAGCAAAATCAGTACCTGCTGCGACCTCCTTAGCAGCCACTACATCTTGCACCGTTATATTGAATGCACGGGCCGATGGTCTTCCTGGCTGAGCAGGTCCTTGAATCGCCAAGGTTCCACTACTGGGTCCCTTATTGACACTTTCTTTCGCCACATTCCTCTTTGGACAGTTCCTAACCATATGATCAGTCGATCTGCACGCAAAGCAACCTTGTATCTTCTTCAGATTGGGACAATTGGGCGACATGTGCCCCTCTTGCCCGCAATTGTAACATACTCCTTTCTTCTTCAGGCAAACTCCAGCATGGTTCTTTCCACAAGTCGAACATGGCTCCCTTTCTTTCCTATTATCTTCTGTCTTATTACCCGACTGGGTATTCTCACTCCACTTCCTCTTATTCGGGTTACTACCACCACTACTTCCACCATCATTTGTCTTCTTCTTCTTATCCTGATGAAATCGAGACGCAACTTCACTCCCTCCTTCAACAATTAACGCTTTCTCCATTAAAGCCACGAACATATTGATTTGCAATACTATTACCTTGTTGAATATCCCCGGCTTCAGTCCATTCTAAAATCCTCTCGCTTTTCTCGCCTCTGTGTCCACCTGATGAGGTGCAAATCTCGCTAACTCGTTGAATTTAGCAGCATACTCAGATACCAACATGTTCTCCTGCTTTAGTTATAAAAATTTGACTTCCATCCTGGATTGCATACTAGGCGAAAAGTAGTTCTCAAAGAACAACTCCTTGAATCTTTTCCAAGTTACCACAGCTGTACCCGCTCTCGCTTGATTAGTCTCCCACCAGTAATTGGCTTCTCCCTTCATCAGATATGTTGCAAGAGCTGTCTTTTGCTCTTCTGCCACACGTGCAATGATGAATGCTTTCTCCATCTCTTTCACCCAAGTTTGGGCTTTTATTCGGATCTGTGGTCCCTTTGAATTCAGGCGGTCCTACCGCTTTAAAGTCTTTGAAATTAGCCAATCTATCAGCTCGATGTTCTCTCGCTCTTCCGTTTACTACTGGAGCTCTATTCCCTATAGCTTCGACTATCATATTTATAAAAATTTGCATTGGGTCAGCTTGACGTCCTTCATTATTCATCGACTGCTCTTCTCTTTGATTTCGATTCTGTCGTCTAGGCGGCATGATCTGATTGAAATAAAAATCTTATATTAATTCTCTTTCTCTTCACAGATTCTTAATACAATAAGAATTCAACACATAGTTCTCATATAATCGCATATTTATTCAAATAGCACATAGTACATATAGTACTTAACACATATTACTATCCTTTTTTAAATCAATCAAGACTAACAACACAACTTTACACAAAAAGTTATATTTCTCCATTCACACATAGTTATTTCCAGTTCGTCAAACTTACCACACTTATAAGTTCAGGAACTTGCCACAATTATATGAGTGTATAAACTTATCCTAGTCAGACCTTTGGCGTCCATTCGCTGAGGGGTTCAAAATATTTCATATAATTATGAGTAATTAACTTACCATAAGTATGAGTTTTAAGAACACACAAATTAATCTTAATCTTATTTTCATATATAGAAAATAAAGATTTCATTCATACAAACATATTTATATTTACATATGCTTATACATCATTCTCGATATTACAACACTTAATATCATAATCTTCTACCAAAAGATACTAACGCTCAAACGTAAGCTATCTACCGTCCACTCCCTTCACCAGTCTTCTTCTTGTTCGGACACTTGTTGAACCCGTGACCCGTTCTCCCACATGAAAAACACTTCCTCATGTTTGGCTTAGGACAATGTAGAGAAATACGTCATTCCTGCTTACAATTGAAGCACACGTTCTTCCACATCATGCATTCTCCCACGTGAGTCTTCCCCCACTTGTTGCAAGCTTGCCTCTTATTCGGGTTTAAATTTTTAGAGCTGTTGCTGTCTTTGTCCCTCTTTCTCTTATTCTTTCCCTTCTTGCTGGTTCCTTCAGACGATTCACCACCTTCAGTCTTCATCCTCTCCACCTGCGCCTTCAGCTCGTTCCGTTCTTCAGTCATTTTGCGTAACGCCCGCTCTGTCTTCCACAACTCCTCCAAGAGATACACTTTACTCCGGAGTTCCTGGACTTCTGCAAATACTTAATTTGGTTCTCCTACTTTGGTCTTACTCTCTTTCTCCACTTTAACTTCTTCAGACTCCGACTCCGACTCCTTATCACCACTCAGATACATCTCGGGATAATCATCATGATCACTCCCAGGATTCACCATGGGTTCATCTTTTCCCACCTCTTTAACTGACTCGCTCTGTGCTGGCACCTCGGCTGGCATCTCCGTACTCATCTTATCTTCTCCCAACATCCTATAATCAGTTTAAACAACTTGGTTAGTACTTCACCAGTACAAACTTCTCACACTATGAGCCCACATATCTCACTATCGATACGATTCAGCAATCTCTCACTTAGTACTCTAAATGAGTATCCTCTATCTCGCTTATGGTTATAATCCTAGGGTTTTCCCCCACCCCACTTAAGGTTTATAACCTACAGCTTTGATACCAACATGTGACACCCCCAAATTCGGGTTACCTGACCCCCGAGTTTGGTGTTCACGATCCACAATATAATAACATCTAACTACCCATTTATATAGAAATAGTAATACATAAGTCATTAACAGAGATTGTTAATACAATAATCCCAGGTTCTCTAACCTTAACATTACAAACTTACCCTTTAGTTAAACAAAAATGGTTTACAATACAACAAAATAAATATGCTAATCATATCTAATTTATTACTATGCATTTGCCTTTATTCTTCTTCACAGCACCTTCTGCAACTTCGTCCCTAGCTGAAAAGTTTTATATATAGTAAGGGTGAGCAACAAGTTTGCTCCGTAAGTTAAGACATACAGTAAATGTACAGGAATAAATAACAAGTCTTCTAGCATTCTATACAACAATAATCTGAATATGAAAGAGTACAATGCTTTCAAAGTTTTCTACGATATTCAAATGAATAATTAAGAATCAATTCTATGAAATAGCAAAGTTGAATATTTTCCAGATTTATACTGAGCGATCCGTTGGATCTTGAACTTCTCCTCTCGGGTATATATCAAAGTTTTATTTTGACATATACGCAGGTGTATCAGATTACCATAAAGATTAAATCATACCCCCTGCAAGTACTTAGAGTAGGCCAACTCCTTGTACCCTATATTATGCATAATACTTAAGTTGCGCACAATGGTCGAATATATGACTAAACATGTTCCCTTTATATAAAAAGTTGTTCTTCTAAGTCTCAGAATCAAGATTAGATTTAACAATGAAATTTAATGATTTCAATTTCTATTTACTTATCGTTCTAGCCGAAATAATTGGCATCGACCTATCAATAGCAATTGAATTCTCTTCTCGAATCTATCAAGTTCTAACAAATATTCGTCTAGCCATAATAATTAGCTAAGACATTTCTCAACATAATTTGACAATAAACAGGAATTATCTGTACTGTCAATATTAGCTTCTACGGATATGAATATCCAACAACAGTTATTCTACGATTGTATATTTTACGAATCATTAATTCAATTTGAATTATTAAACATGCACTAACTGCGAATAATCAATAATAAATTCTTGGACGTGGTATAATTAGCAATAATTAACCACTATAATATTTAAACAATATTAACTCAAGGTTGAGTTAGAAAACTTGCCTCTTCCGCTGTTTATAGCTACACAATATACTTATCTGTGTTTGAAAGACCTATAACAAATAATATCGATCTCACAATTAGTATAATATTTCATAACATGTAACAATGTAATTCATAGTCAATCTGTCTCCTAGGCACATTACTACATAGTCACATTAGTGTTTATAACCTATATAAAGACTTATCAAGTCTAACTAGTTCGGTCTGGTTGGACTTCGGTCTCATCTCGGTGTTCTGGTCACCCTATCCGATAATTAACACATTTATTGTCAATTAAATTATGTCTTTAAGCTTCAATATTATTTTAGATAAGTCAAATATTATTTATAATATTTTTCGGAAGCTTATAATAATTTATAAGCAATTATTATAATTTATAATAATTTTTCAAACACTTAAATCATTTTTAAATGATTTAATTATCAAATAATCTTATCATCATTAATATTTAATAATATAAAAATATTAATGATATACTTGTCAAAATATTAAAGTTATTATTAATAACTTAAAAATATTTTTAAATCATCAATATTCTATTTAAATAATTTTGAAATAATTAAAATCATTTTTAAACCATCACCATTAATATTTAAATATTAATGAAATTATTATCAAAATATTAAAAGTCATTAATTATAACTTAAAATATTTTTAAAATATTTTTCTCATTTTTAAATCAATAAAATCATTTTTAATTCATTTATTTAATATAATAATTAAATAAATCTAATATCATTAATATTAATTTATTAATGAGAATTCTCCAAAAATATTAAAAATTATATTTTATAATTCAAAATATTTTCTAACACTTTATTCTTATTTAAAATGATTTTTAAATCAATAAAATCATTTTTATCTTATTTATTTAATTTAACAATTAAATAAATCTAATATCATTAATATAAATTTATTAATAAAAATTCTCCAAAAATATTAAAAGTTATATTTTATAACTCAAAATATTTTTAAATACATTTTTCTTATTTAAAATGATTTTTCATAATATTAAATCATTTTTCTCTAATTTATTTAATACACTAATTAAATAATTTATATACCTTTAATATTTAAACAATTATAAATATTAAAGAAAAATATTTCAATTGGTCAAAAATTATTTTTCATAATTTAAAATAATTTTTAAAACTATTTTTGGTAATTTTTATAATTTATTTCTATTTTTAAATAATTTTCAAAAAATCATAAAATAAATATATTAAAAACCGTCGCTATAGGCCTTTAGAGACACTTGTCTGTTGCCTTAGGTGTTCTTGGCTCAAGAACACTGACAATCTCAGTGTACAAGGGGTCATGTTTGACCACACTTTAATCCCGGTTCATGCATGTTGTGTCCAACCAAAAACTCAGATCTTGTAGTCATTATACAACACTACAACTAGCAACCAATATCTAGGTCAAACAACAACACATCAAAGCGATCTGGACTCTCAAAGTCCCTGCCAGACCATACCTGGGTTTTCTGGGCAACCAAGAAACCCAAGGCAATTCGAGTGTCTCATTTCGAGCTCAATTAGATAAGTGTCCTGGTTCTTCTTTTGGTGATTTCTTGGTTTATACTCGTAGTATTCATAACAGTGAACAACACTACAACAATAGATCAATTAAATAACAACCAAATCACAAGTTACAGGTCAGTCAAACTCTGTCAGAACGGGTGTTCATAGAGTTTCTGGAAATTTCCAGAAATGCTAAGTCAGGCTCGAATGGCTACTTTGACCGACCACTCCATTCGATCTATTGATTGTTTAAAGGATCTAAAGACATGAATCTAAAGTGCATACAACAGGCTACAAGTTTAATACAACAACAACAACAAAACGTATAAAACCTGACAGATCTTAAGCCCACAAAACGTTGTCAGACGCTGATTATGGCTTTTTGGGTTACCTAGAATTGGCCTGGTCATGCCCGGTCAACGGGTTTTGACCGTTAATGACTACAAATCCAGACATTAAATAACACTGATTCCACTTGCAGGTCAAAGACAACATACCAGACTACTGATCCATAACATAAAATAATAAAAAACACAAACGAGCAAGGATTTGTGGCGACTGACATTTGGTTGTCAGGCCACATTTCAAGCTCAAGAACAGATTTTGAAAAACATGGTTTTTACCCACTTTGATGCTATGGATCTATGATGGATCATCATAGATCAACTAAAGACATCATATAACACCTGAATAAACACTTAAACAAAAAATTTTACTTAGCAACTTGGATCAAAAATCAAATTAGGTTTATACCTTCTTGCTTCTGATCTTCGATCGATGCTTTCCTTAACTGTTTTTGGTGTTTTAGTAACTGGTTATATGACTGAGAGACTTAAAGATTTCGAAGGTTAGAAGAGAGGAAAAGTTGTTGAGAGCTTGTGTACAAAATGGGCAAATATATGTATTTTCTCTTTCTTAGATCTCTTATAATTACATGGTGCAATGAATCATCTGATGTTGCTGTCAATACAAGGCTAATTTGCTGAGATTTACAAGTTACAAAGTCAAACTAGTTGGTCACCTACTAAAGTCTTGGCAATTTTTACAAGTTAACTCGCTAAAATATGTAAAAAAGGGTATTTTGGTCTTTAGCGTAATAATTTTAATGGCATTATGGGCAATTGCTCAAACCCTTAGGGTTTAACCCTTAGGATTTAACCCTAAGGTTCTAACCCTTAGGTTTTACAAACTCTAATTCTAGAATTTTCTAATTAGGGTTCTAAAATAGAAAATTACGAATTTCAAAAATGTAATTAAGGTTTTAAATAGAAATTAATATTTCTAAAGTATAATTAGCGTTTCTAATCATAATTAAGTTTAATAAACACGTAGGCATGCCAATTAGGATTAGGGTTTCCTAATTAGGGTTTAGGAATCCCAGATATTAAATTAGGGTTTCTCGACTTTCAGTTTGGGTTTCTAACTATACGTTAGGTTTTCTAAATCTAAGATTAGGGTTTCTAATCTCTTATTAGGGTTTATAAATTTTAAACCTTATCCGATCAATCATTGATCAAAAATTCTATACATAACAAACACATACATATCAATATAATTATTTTAATTATATTTTCTATCGAATCCCTATCCAGAAATTAGGGTTAGGGTTTCTAAAGTTGTTCAGCACAACTCTACTCTGATTTACCAATCAATACATAAATTGACCTCTTCTCGAAACTCGTATCACAGATACTCAGTACAATATTAACAGTCAATGTCAATATTAAATAAAAACAAAATTTATTCGTAAAATTTTGATTATTCAAAATCCTGGGTTATTACAAGCTTTGAGCGTAGGAAATAGTGAAAGTTTTCTTCAAGAATATCCCTGCTATACCAGTTGGAATACTCTTCTTTTTAAGGTAAGGGATATTATTTTTGTCCAGTATTCATATGAAATAATATTTTCTTCCATACTCTGTAGTATGTAAGTAATATTATTTCGTTTCAGATTTCGAATTCTACACTCATTTTGTCAAAGTTTTGGCTCCTATACTCTATGAAATTAGTAAAATATCCTTGATATTTGTGTTTCATCTAGTATCTTTTCATGGAAATATTATTCTGAGCATTCTTGATAAATTTTAACTTTTTCATGCCGGGGTACTATTCACAGGGTACTATTCTTGAAGTACTATTCACGGGGGTACTATTCACCCGGAATACTATTCATGATAAAAATTGATGTCTTTTCGGTCCAAATCATTTTTGATACAATATTATTCTTGAATTTTACTCCACAAAGTAGTATCATATTGACAATTTGGACATTATTGAATTCTCGATAAATTAAATTATAAATCTTTAAAATTTTATAATTTACTTTCTTTTAATTGAATTCTTATATCATTATCATCATCACTACTACAAAGTACCTAATAGACAACACTTAAACCACAACGTTTTTTATAAAAACGTTGTGGTATTTTTTTCACAATTTTTTTTTAAAAACGTTGTAGATATATATGTAAAAACGTTATCTATTTAAAAAGACATTTTTTTAGTTTTAAATAGATAACATTTTTTAAAAAAAACGTTATGTATGTGAAAAACACGGAGCTTAATTTAGGCGAAAGCGAAAACTTAAAATTACACATCCATTCTTTCTCACTCTTCATATTTCATCTCACACTTCTCTCTTTCTCTACTCCTAAACAGTCACGAAAACTAGGGTTCAAATGGCCAAAACCAGAGGGGATTCAATATCTCAGATCTTCTTCCCCTTTCTTCATCGCCAAATTTCGTAGCCAAATCTTCCTCGCAAATCTCAGAGCTCAATCACCCTTGCCTGATCTCAAAGCTAGGTTAAAAACCCTCACCGCTGCCCTGCCGATTCTCTCTTCACGCCGCGACCTCCTTAAAAGCCCTCACCGCCGTCGAAGATTCGATTCTCTTCTTCAGTCTCCACGACCACCATCGCCTATAATCGCCGCCCGACACAATATTACCTCAAAATCCCTAAAACCCCAATTTTTTCTTATAGAATTTCGTTACAGGAAAGACAGAAAAATCGTTGAGGGAAAGAGATGGATCACATGGCAGCAGCAGAAGAACAAATTGTAACAGAGAGATTGAGGCAAAAACTCAACGAAGTGAACTCTGCTGCTCAAACCCAACTCTCGCCCATCCAAGACCATGTCAATTTCACCCTCTAGGTCCTTCTCTCTCTATATATACATGTTTCTTTTCTGTCTATGTAAATAATGGGTTGTGAATTGTTTCCTATAATTATTGCAGCAGGCATACTTTAAGTGAGCTTACGTGTGCTTTGACAAGAGTAGAAAATAGGAAGGTAAAGCTAATACTGCATTATATGGCTATGTTAAATCTGAAGCATTTACTACTTTGTAAATTTAGTACTTCAGTTGGGTGCATTTACTACTTTTTTATGAACTAATTATGTTCTCAGTTAAATTGCTGATATACATAAGGATAATCAGAACAAGGAAGATTGATTTACTATGTTGTTTACTATGGACTTTACCCCTTGTGCATGTTTGGTACAAATTTGCTTCATTGTTGCAGGTAAAACACTTATTTGATTATTGCCATATACATGTTTAATCATATCTGTATCGTTACAAATCTGTATAATTGTACAAATTTGTGACCATGTACAATTACAAAGGTAGGATCATTGTTTGTTTGAGCCGCTTTATTTCCATGGATGACTTGTATATCTGAAATTCAAGCCTCAACTATATAATTGGCGCAGTTGTCTCAGGGGTCTGCACAGGATGTTCCATCAGACATATCTCTTATGTTAGATCTTGCATTAAGTGCAGAGTTAGGGATTGAACCACTAATTTACTGTGCTTTTTTGGGTGGTACTAGGTACCAAAAAATGGAGGCTTGCATAACTCCATATGCCAAATCAAATGGTGATGAAGCTGGTGGGGAGCTCAAGGCATTTCCAGAGAGGCTTTATGCTGTCCCTCCCAGAATTGCTAGTGGATCTGTTCCTGGAATTTCTGTTGAGACTTAGCTGGATGACAACAAGGAATGGAAAAAGCATGTAAATGCTTATAAAAGAATTAATAAAATTATTGATTCAGGAAGGTATCACAACATTATGGACTGAATGTTGGGCTGGGAGGTTTTGATGCGGCTCTGGAGTCTCCCAAGTTGTGGGTTATGAATGTTGTACCCACTTTGGCTAAAAATATTCTCGGTGTTATATACGAGCGAGGACTGATTAGCATCTATCATGACTGGTATAAATTATGAACTTTGTTCCTTCTACTCTAACTTCTGGAGACGATGCATTTTCAGAAAATAATTATTTAAATAAATTAGGCTTGTTTGGACAGTTTCTTGAAACTCTTTGCTACGTTTTTTTTCAATATTGGGTCGAAATACTTGTTTGGCTACCTTAAATATTACAAAGTCTAGAAATTAGAGTGTATTATTGTTATCAAATATTAAGGTTTTTGTATTGCAATAGCCATCTTTGCTTTATTTGCATGCTTTATATTAGCAGCTACTGTAATTAGTGGGATGAAAATCACATGTGCCTAAGCCTTTAATTTCTTAATATTTTCTTTTTCCTTTTTAACCCTATAAATTAAATATATGTTCAGTTGCTATTCTCTTTGTGTTCAGGTGTTAAGGTTTCTCAACTTACCCAAGGACATATGACCTTATTCATGCCAATGGCCTTTTCAGTTTGTACAAGGACAAGTAAGTACTATTTGTGCTTTGAAGTTCAGTTTCTAGGCTCCTCGATTTTCCTCCAGCCACATCCATCTTTGTGTAATTCACAGATGATGACCATTTTAGTATTGTGTTTTAAATGGGTGACTAGCATTCCGTATTAGTTTTGAGATTTTAAAGTTAATTGAAAATGTTTTTAAACTTTTGACATATATTCTTTTAATTTTAATAAATACAATGATACTATCTAATTTTAAGTTTGAAAATGATCATATAATTTGGAAGATGAAGTATATAAATGGAAAATCTAAAAAAAGATTAAGGTATTTTTTGAACTGCATTTTTGTTTAAAATTCCAAATCAAAGTTTATGTTTGTGAGTTTGGAGAGATGTGATGGGAAGGAAAATTATTGGATTATAATTTTCCCACTTTTAGAGGAAAATTTTGAGCCAAAAATTAAATTAACTTTACCTCCAAATCTCTTTCTTTCTTTCTTAAAAAACTCATAAACATGAGATTCAATCAGCATAGTTAGTATTAGTATTACTTTTGGTAATAACTATTAACACTAGTCAAAGTAAAGCTTATGATGCATATAATTCATTCGAGTTACTGATGAGCGAGTATTCCATTCCAGCTTTTGTATTTGAGAATCCATTGCTTCATTGTTGGTTTTGTTGTCTTTGTTGTTGAAAGTTAGGATGATTCTGTTGTGTGTTCTGGAGGGGTACGATACCAGGTTGTAGACTCTGCGCACTTTGTGTCATGTTTCCAAATGCACCTTGTGAGCCATGCTGCTGCTTAATAGGCATCATAGTGCCAGGATTGGTTCCTCCCATGTTAAAAACTATCCAGGAGAGTACAAAACAGCGTAAGCCAGTAAGCCAGATTACTCTGCGCACTTTGTGTCATGTTTCTTGTCATCTAAAGCATGAATTGTTTCACGGAATTGGTTTCTGTAATATGCATAGGTTGTGAACAGTGAAGGAAAGTGATTGAGAAAGCATTTGTTTGTTAGTCTACATTTTTAAACAAGTGGTTCTTATGGAAAATAAATTGTTAATAGGGATGTATTATTGGGATGTATTTTGAATGGTGTTATTGGGATGTATTTTGAATGGTTGATACATTTTGACTATATATCATGGAATTAGCATATTACAGGTGCATTAGTAATATAGGTGAATCACATTCTTTTTTTTCTTTTTTTTATCTACAACATTTAAAAAACGTTGTCTGATATACTAAGCAACAACATTTTTATCCAAAAAACGTTGTGGAATCATACCTTCAACAACGTTTTTAAGCATCTGTTAATTTTTGAAGATAAATCTACAACGTTAATTTTCTAAAAAACGTTGTGTATTGTGCTTAATTACAACGTTTTAAAAATATTATGTAAGGGTATCAAATAGACAACATCTTTAACCACGACGTTTTTCTGACTGAAACCACAACGTTTTTTTTGTGTTGTCTATTTACTGTTTTGTAGTAGTGCATCCTCATGCTTATATTGTTATGAAAGTCATATTTGGCCCGTAGTGTATAGATGGACTTGGTATGATTATGACCAGGGATTATTCGGTATAATCATGATCGTAATGTTACAAATGATGTGGTAAAAGTCCTCATTGGCCCGTAGTGCATTGATGGACAGTTGTTGGCATGATCATAACCATCGGTGAAAACACGAATATCCTTGGCCCGTAGTGCATAGATAATTTGTGGTCGTGATACTAATGAATATCCTTAGCCATAGTGCAGGGGTGATTGTGGAATATTTATTAAGCTGAGTCTCAGCGATAAAATTGATGATAAATTCTTTTAAATCATAGAAGATAGTAGATATCATGCTCTACTTGACTCTTCCAATGGATTGCTTGTTCCACTGCAGTTAAACTTGATGTCTATTGTATTTTATCAGTTTAACATTGTTGAAGGCTAATGATAATTTATTTTGTATTATCTTAGTCATAATATTTCTTACTGGGCTAGTTGAGCTCACCATTTGATTTCATTGTTCTATTCAGGAAATGAGAATATAGCTGGGACTAGTCTGGAAACGGAGTGATGGTCTAGATGTTTGCATTAGTAGTCCTCACTATTCTGTGAAATAGTGTGATAATAAATGTATTGAGGACTTATTTTGAGTTTGAATACTGTCTAGAAGACAATATTTGTATTAAAACTCACAGCTCAAGTTGTATATTTAAGTTTGTATTTGTATTCTGTACCATCTATTTGGCCACTCAGAATGGGTGATGTATACCTATTTTGGGGGAATCACAACTTGGGCTTGCCCAATTACTACACAAATTATACACTAATTCTATTAGTCCATTACAATAGGATTTAAGCGTTTAACGTAAAATCCTTGTATTCCTTAGTTATACTAGTACGCGTAATCATTCATCATATACGTTATACTACTTTTCATGTATACTCGTATAATACTTTGTTTCATACTCGTATTCATTACTCGTATAATACTCACTATTATACGATCACCACTTATTCATCATATACGTTATACTACCTTTCATGTATACTCGTATAATACATCATATCATACTAGTATTTATTACCTCGTATAATACTCGCTATTATACGATCACCACTTATTCATATCATACGTTCTTTAACATTCTCAAATTTAGTACGCAGACAAAAAACTGTGTTTGTCATAACTGAAATATTATTACATATTCTATCCTTCCTTATTAT
The DNA here is from genome assembly GCA_016801055.1 of Panax notoginseng. NCBI lineage: Eukaryota > Viridiplantae > Streptophyta > Magnoliopsida > Apiales > Araliaceae > Panax > Panax notoginseng. The sequence goes on from CM029023.1 coordinate 43,534,306, forward strand.
TCTATCGTTACGTATTTCTCGGAAGTTCAAAAATAATTCCCGAGCAGAAATCAGTGAATAGTGTTTTTCGAAAAATTTCTCAGAAAGTTTTTAATTTCGTCTTGGAAATTCAAACACTTTAATTCCTTCAAATAGCCAGAATACTACGATACTTCGACACATTTAGTTTATAGAACAACCTTCATCTTACTAACACATAATAATAACATATAATATAATTTTATTAATTATTTAATCAAATAAAATTATTTTACAATTAATCTAAATTTCTCGGTCGTTACATCATTCCCCCCTAATAAGGATTCTGTCCCCAGAATCTCGTCTTACATTAAACAAATAGCTTAAGGTAATTCTTCTTTATCTTTTCTTCAAGTTTCTACGTTGCTTCTTCGGTATCGTGGTTCTTCCATAACACCTTTACCGAAAGTTTAACTTTGTTCCTTAGAACTTTCTCTTTTCTATCAATGATTTGAATTGACACTTCTTCATACGTCAAGTCCTTCTCAATATAAATAGGTTCATATTCTATCACGTTCTTATAATAGGGCTTGTAAGGACGTAACACAGAGACATGAAATACATTATGTATTCGTTCTAGGTCCGGAGGTAATGCTACCACATAGGCTACCTCTCCTACCCTTTTTAATATCTCGAAAGGTCCTATAAACCTTTGACTTAACTTTGATTTCTTTCCAAGGCGTATCTTTCCTTTCCAGGGAGATACCTTTAGAAATACATACGAGCCTACTTCAAACTCTCTGTTCACTCGATACGAATCTGCATACTTCTTCTGTCTGTCTTAAGCTGCAACTAGACGCATTCGTATTAGTTTAACTATATCCATGGTTTGCTGCACTAATTCCTAGCATTCGGCATTCTCCCACTTCATCCCAACACAATGGTGTTCTACACTTCCGTCCGTATAAAGCTTCGTAAGGAGGCATGCCTATGCTCGCATGATAACTATTGTTATACATAAACTCTACTAGAGGTAGATGATCATCCCAACTACCTTTGAAATCTATGACGCAAGATCTTAGCATATCTTCTAGCGTCTGAATTGTCCTCTCGCTTTGCCCGTCAGTTTGTGGATGATAAACCGAACTCAACTTCAGCTGGGTTCCCATCTGGTTTTGCAGACTACTCCAAAATTTTGACGTGAATCGTGGATCACGATATGACACTATCGAAACTAGTACTCCATGTCTGGAAATAACTTCCTTAACATAAGGTTTAGCTAATTGATCTAAGTTATACTTAACCCATATTGATAAAAAGTGAGGCTTCTTCGTCAACCGGTCCACTATTACCCAAATTGCGTCATACCCCTTCTGTGTAATCGGAAGCCCCACCATAAAGTCCATCGTGATATGCTCCCATTTTCACTCCAGAATCTCCAATGACTGTAACAAAGCCACTTGGCCATTGGTGTTCGGCCTTAACCTTTTGACAAGTCAAGCACCTACTCACATACTCTGCTATCTCCCTCTTCATGTTCGGCCACCAAAAACTCTGTCGAAGGTCTTGATACATCTTCGTATTACCAGGATGAATCGAGTACCTCAAACTATGAGCTTCTTATAACACTTGCTCCTTTAATTCCGTCTCATTTGGAACCAAAATTCTTCCTTCAAATCTTAATAATCCCTCATTATCAAGACTGTACTTTAAATCTTTTTCATCGGCTAACCGCTTCTTCATCTGGCCACACTCATCGTTTCTGAGTTGTACTTCCTTGACTCTCTCTACAATGGTAGATCGAATCTCTGTTGTAAATAGTCTCTGACCTGATTCACTTGATAACCTCACATCTAACTCCATCCTAGCCATCTCTGTTATTAACTCAGTTTGAGACGTTAACATAGACAACTTTTCCCGACCCTTCCTACTTAAGGAGTCGGCCACTGCATTGGCTTTTCCTAGGTGATACAGGATTTCACAGTCGTAATCCTTTATCAACTCCAGCCATCTCCTTTGTCTCATATTCAATTCCTTTTGTGTGAAGATATATTTTAGACTCTTATGGTCTGTGTATATCTCACATTTCTCCCCGTATAAGTAATGCGTCCATATCTTCAAGGCAAATGCTACCGCGGCCAGTTCTAGATCATGAGTAGGATAAACTTTCTCATAATCTTTTAACTGTCGTGATGCATACACAATGACCTTGCCATGCTGCATGAGCACACAACTAAGTCCTCTATGTGAAGCATAGCTATAAACTACAAAATTTCGTATATCGTCGGCTAAAGACAATACAAGTGCTTCACTCAGCCTTTTCTTCATTTCTTGAAAACTATCTTCACACTTTTCCGTCCATACGTACTTCACTGTCTTCCTTGTCAAGTTAGTCAACGGAGTAGCTATCTTCGAAAAATCTTAGATAAATCTTCCATAATATCCCGCTAACCCTAGGAAACTCTGCACCTCAGTCGGCATTTTCGGGTGTTCCCAACTCATCACTGCTTCCACCTTCGATGGGTCCACTGAAATTCCTTCTCGGTCGATAACATGACCTAAAAAATATACCCTTTATAGCCAAAATTCACAATTTTTGAATTTCGCATACAACTTCTCCTTCCTTAGTGTCTCCAACACTATTCTTAGGTGTTCAGCATGATCTTCTGACGTCTTAGAATAGACTAGAATATCATCGATAAACACTACGACAAACTTGTCCAAATACTGTTTGAACACTCTATTCATCATATCCATAAATGCAGCTGGTGCATTTGTCAACCCAAACGACATCACCAGGAACTCGTAATGGCTGTAACGAGTCCTGAATGTCATCTTTGGTATATCCTCCTTCCTAACCTTCAACTGATGATACCCCGACCGCAAATCTATCTTAGAAAAATACTTTGCCCCTTTCAACTGATCAAAAACATCATCGATCATGGGCAATGGGAATTTATTCTTTATCGTTAACTTGGTCAACTCTCGGTAGTCGATACAAAGTCTTAACGATCCGTCCTTCTTCTTTACAAACAGTGCCGGTGCTCCCCACGGCAAAACATGCGATTGAATGTAGTTTCTATCCAACAGTTCATATAACTGCACCATCAACTCCTCCATCTCCACTGGCGCCATACGATACGGTGCCCTGGAAACTGGTGCCGCTCCTGGCACAATGTCTATTATAAATTCGGTCTCCCTATTCGATGGAAGACCCAACAATTCACTTGGAAATACATCCGTAAATTCTTTCACTATAGGTATTTATTCCATCGTTGCTCCCACTCTCTAGGTATCAATAACATGGCACAAATAATCTACACATCCCTTCCTCGACAATTTCCTAGTTTGTGTCATAGTAAGACAACACAAACGTCCCGACGATTTATTACCGTAAAACAGTACATTTGGTTGTCTCAACGTTCTAATATTTATACATTTCTTTTGGCAATCTATAATTACACCATGCTTAAACAACCAATCCATCCCGAGAATTACATCGAATTCTCTCAACTTTATCGGTAACTGTGACAACCCAAAAATTTAGAAGATCTTGAATGATTAAATTAAGAGTTAAAGTTTAAAACCTAGAGTGAAAATAGATTATTTATTTAAAATTTTTAAGAAAAATCTATTCTGTTTAATAATTTAAAAGAGATTATGTAATAATATATATGGCAAGTCATATGAAAAAGACTTATTGAATGTAGCAAACTGTATTAAGAAGGTTGCTAGACGTTAAATTAAATGTATAGTCTATTATATGAGTATATAAATCATTTTATGATTTATGAAGAATATGTATGTTTACGTAATATGGTAAATATATTAAGTTATATTTCTTATATGTAAATAAATTGATATAAACTGTTTATAATGTGAGAAAATAAAATTATTAATTATTTTCTATAGGTGATGTGTGAATGTTTGGTGTAACAGGTAATTGGGAGTTATAAATGAATATATATTATATATGTATTTATTAAGTGGGGGAAATAAAATTGTTGGGAACAATTTGCGTGATGAAGCAAAAATAGGCGGGTTAAGCATGTAATATTTATATATACTTTACCCAAGAGTATTAGAATAACTTCTTATATGAAATTAGTTTAATAAAGAAAAGATATTATATTTATCGTAATATCTTAAGAAAGTAAATAAATTCATAATTGAATTTATGTTAATGAGGTAAGTATATTATATTACAATATCATGGGTTATATAGATTATATGATTCCAAGAGTATAAAATAATTTAATAAGATTTATGTAGTAACTTAGTTGATTAAATTAAGTTACTAAGGATTGGGTAATTAAATTACTTAACAAAAGCATTAAAAGAATAGTTGAATTAATTATTTAAAGTAAAAAACAAGTGGATTAGAAACTCTAATTAAATATATAGGGTTATGTAAACTAAATGTATTGGACCCATAATATTTTCATGGCCCAAGCAAGTTATTAAGAGCCCAATCAATAAATCAAATGGTCCAATTTTTAGCCCAAAAGGTAAGGGACTTTTTGGTAATTTTATTAAGCAAATTTAACAAATTAATAAAATGTAAAATTGGGTAATTACTTGGTACAATGTACCGGGCAAAGAGGGAGAATTGAGCATGTGGGATTAATATTATTTTTTTTCCCACGTGTCCACTAAATCCTATCTCTAAATATTATGTTTAGATTCACAAGATATAGAGGAGATAGGAGAGAGAGAGAAGGAAGATTTTGGATAGATTTAGATGAGATAAGAGAGAGAGAAAGATGAAATGTTAGGAAAGATATGGGAGAGAGAGAGAGTCGCATGGCTTCGTAGAGGAGGAAGAAGAGTCACTCACAGCTTCATATCTTCTCCCTCCATGATCATTCAATGATCACCATCTTCATCTTCTTCCATTTAAACTCCAAGAAAATAAGTGAGAGAAAGAAGTGGGATTAGTGAAGGAGATGGGATGAGGCTACAGGAGTATACCAAAGAGAAGATGAGAGGATTCCAGCAAGTCCTAGCAAGCTTCTAAGCATTAAGAAGAGATTTAAGCTTATCAAGTAAGTCTTAAAACCTTAAACCTTCATATTTCTTCTATTTTCATGGCTTAGCTTTGTTCTTGAGTTGTTGAGTAGTAAAACTTCTTAAGAACGATTTTTAGAAGGTATATAAAGCCTGAACATCATCCAAGTGTAACCAAAACTCACAAAAACTGAACCTATGCGTAAAGGATGGAAAAATTTAAAAAGAACCATGTTTGACAGTTTTTGGGACTGAGCTTGAGGACCATTTATGCTTTTGATTTATGTCTAAAAGCTTAGTTTGATGATTGTATGTTATATCCCTCTAAGTTCTAAAGATTTCCTAACTTGAATGAACCAAAACGGAGTTAAAACGAATCCGTGGTGAAGATTTTAGTAAACCATGTCTATAAATGATAACTGGATGAACAGTGACTATAGTGTCAAATTCTGGAATAGCTATGTTGTCTGAAAAATTATGCGTTTCTGGGTAGTTGTAGTGCACTGAGTTAGGAAGCCATAGACTTTGGAATGACCTCATTCCGACCTCGGATGAGGGAGTTATGGTGATTGGAAGGAAATGTGTCGAATCTGTCAAACTGGAAGTCAGCAGCAGGACGTGCTATTCGGGACACTGTTTTGATCACTTAATGTTTCCAGAAAATTCTGGGCTTTTGGTATGTTATATTACACTGAATAAGCTTTCCATAGACTCCGAAACAGACCAATTCCAACTTCGGAGGAAAGAGTTATGACCATTCAAATTAGTCGCGTCAAAACTGTCTAACCAACTCGGGGCAGTCACCTTGGACGAATTTTCTGGAATTCTGTGTTTAGAATTTGGAAAAGGTCAAAGAATAGAAGTTGTAGTCCCGAAAGATAGCTTCGCGTGGGCTCAAGAATCGCTCACAAATGTTTTGAAACGAAAAAGTTATGACTGTTTTACCGAGAGAGGGTAAAGCTGGAAAAAATGTGAAAATCATAATGAACGTACACTTTTGGCTAATTATTTGGACTGTTTAATGAACCCGAAATGGAGGTTTCATATTTTTTAAAAATAGTCTCATATGATACGAAAAACATATCCAAAATGGGATCAATCTGATTAACGAACAGCGCGTACGAAATTCGCAAAATAGCTGATTTGGTATGCGATCGGCGGAACGGCAACGCTGCTGGGCAACAGCGTGCGCTCGCTGGGCGTGCGGCGCGGCACTGCGTTGTTGGGCAGTTGCCTGACATGCTTTTTGACGCATTATTTTGATGAGTTCCGTGATCCGTTTTCGCGGTTAGAAATTTTTCTCAAAAATACTACGCCATAAGGTATATAACCTGACCAAAATTTCACTGTTATATGACTTAGGATTTGTAAATTAAAAATAAGCGAACATGCATGTCAGAGCTAAAATTTGAGAGAATGCCAAGCGTCGGCGTGCCGAGTGATTTTGACGTTCGACGTTCCGAATCGCGTTCCGGCAAAATAATAAGTCATAATAAATCTATTAAAGTCCTACGGGGCGAGATTTGATTATAAGTGATATTTTATGCTGAGAAACTTCCTTTCGGGCATAAATAAAATAATAAAAAAATGTAATAAATATAAATTACATATTTAAGTAAAATAAAAAATATAGTTGCCTATAAAATTATTTTGCGGTGCAACGAAGAATGTAAAACTTTTGAAAAATTGTATTAATTATAAAAATGATATTTTGAGGTTTTCGGAGCTCAAAATGAGGTTTTTGAGCTGAGATTTGCGTAACGAAATATGTGTGTGTAGTAAAAATGCGAATAATCGTAAAATAAAAAATAAAGCGAATGTGCTAATGAGATAAAATATTTATATATGAGGCAACAGTCAGTGTTGACTCACAAACGGACAAAATGATATAAAATTATGTAAATTAAAGAAATAATATAGTAAATTGAATTTTACTATAAATGCCATGTATTAACTGTTTAAACTCCAAATTTGTGAGTAAAGGTAAAAGATATTTCTGAAATAGAATTTAAATGGTTTAAGCTTCAGGATGTTAAATATTTATATCTTAAAATATGTGAGACCTTTATAAGCGATTAAAATATTAAATAATTAATAATATTATATAAGAATTAAAATATTATTAAATGGTTAATAATATTGATAAATGATTAAAATATTATTAAATGATTAATAATATTTGTGAATGATTAATATTTTATTAAATGATTAATAATATTAGCCAAGAGTTTAAGATGATGGTTAAATGATAGTAATATTATTAAGGGATGATAATATTACTAATGAGTTAAAAAATTATTCAATGTTTAATTATGTGGCTAAATGTTAGCTAATTTATTATTTGAGTAATAGTATTGTGAGATAAAATGTATTATGCTAATTGGAGGATCAATCTTATTAATGATAGGTCTTTCACAAGAGATCAAATTAGATTGCTTAACGCTAATCAACGGAACAAACAAGTTTTCTAACTCAAACTCAAGTTAATAATTTTTCAGAATGCTAGTGGTTTCATTATTGATAATTATTCCACATCTACGATTATTGATTTGCACTTAGTGCACATTGCATATGTTTATCAGGTATGAAAGGCTGATTACCTTCATTACTAAAGTATTTGTTCATGGTCATTGTTGACTACTCAGCATTATTAATTCAATCATTCATGTATTGAAATTCGATTTATGCTATTTCACAATTATTATATTGCTGAAAACTTGAAAGATTATTCTTTCTTTCAATCATGATATATTTTTATTGTACTTAAAAATTGCTGGGCAAATTTGTTGCTCACCCTTGCTATATCATGATAAAAATTTTAGATTAAGAGGAAAGCTCGAATAAAGACAGAGACAAAAGTAAAGTCCAAGATTAAATTATTAGACAGTTAGAACTATTAAATTTTCTGATAAAAATTAATGATATTATAAACCTTTAAAATATTGAAAGTATGTATTAAGTTAAGTTTGTAGACCTTGAGGATTATGTTATAAAATTTCATTGTATAAATAATTTATACTTATATCTTCCGCAGTAGTTATAGAAATGACATATCGTAACGTACCAGATCTGAGGTAAAAAGTACCCGAATTTGGGGGCGTTACAGTAACAGATTTACCTATAATTTATAACCCCGTATTTCTACGCAACAACTCCTATGGATATTTTCAACAGGAATTATCTCTTCGTTTGTAACCTTAATATTCAAAGGTGCAGGCAATCTTTCGGGAAGTAATCCTAATCATCTAGCAAAATCACATGCTATGAAAGAACAAGTAGCACTCAAATCAAACAGCACATAAGCATTTATATCGTTGATCGGGATAATACATGCAACTACATCCCCGGATGCAACTGTATCTTGAACTGTCATGTTAAAGGCACGGGCCATCGGCCTACCCGTCGGTGTTGGACCACCAATAACTAACTTACCGCTATTAGCGCCCTTATTCCCGTTCGTTCCCTTCTTTGGGCAGTTCTTCGCTATGTGATCAGTTGATCCACACACGAAGCATCCATCATTTTTCTTCGGACTTGGACAGTTAGTCAAAATGTGCCCTTCTGGTAAGTAGGTTTTATATCTACTTATACAGTATCTGTTGCATGAATTAGTTGCTCAAACTCATATTTCTTAGTTACTTTTCATGCATTTTGTGTTCGTTTTGTAGATTATATGCTTGGGAGCTAAAATTGCAAAGAATTGGTATGAAATCGCAAAGAAAAGTAATCCAGACATCGTTTGGGCTTTTATGTTCATTTCATATTCTTGGCTTGGAACTTAGATTACATTGTAGGTCTTCTTCTTAGCTTTCCATAACATCTTGAATCATTCCAATCAGAGTTCGGATGCATGAGTTATGACCTTTGTACCAACGGACGTTGAACTTCACTGTTTTGGGTGACCATTTACATAACAGCCCCTCCAGAGCCAATTTAAACATTTCTCCAGTCCTTATTTCGAAAAACTCAAAGCATGAAAGTTGTAGATTTACGTCTCCTCTTTCCGGATCATCTTGAATCATCAAAATTGGAGTTCAGACGAAGAAGTTATGGCCATTTTTCCAAAGGACGTTAGAGCAGAAAAAGCACCCCGTCGGGGCGGGCTTTCTCTTCACAAAACCCCCACCGGGGCGGACATACCAGCTGCAAAATAGTGTGTATGCCAATTGGGGGAGCCCTTTTAGCCTTATACTGTAACGCCCCCAAAATAGATCCATTCCATCCAACCTATTCTGAGTCGCCAAATACATGGTACAGAAAACAACTATAACTTTATTACAACAATTGTCGTGCAAAATACAACAACACATATGCTGTGAGTTTGGATACAAATATATACCAAATGTGACTCATGTTCCAACCGTGGACATCACCTCACAATGACACCTTACATAAAGGTATAGTCAAAAATTGTTTTAGAAATTAGAATCTTTGGGAAGTGCTCAAGGAAACCTTCGTACATGGGAGGCCATGCATCTAGGTTATGATAGATATCATATGGCCACAGAATTATCCTTGGTTTACCCAATAGACCCCAAAGAAAAACGAGAAGATTACTATCATATTCTTCCCAATGGTGAGTCTTCTCTTGACATATCATTATCTCTACTGTCTCTAATTGAGAATTATACTTTAAACAAACACCAAGATTATATAGGTAGTGCTCGTATATATACTCAGCAAGTGGATGAGCACATCCCTGTCTTATGATGACACGAGATTGTATGTCGTTAGACATCTTGTATGATAGTGGCAAACCACCCTTCCAACGTTGGGTACACCTTACCCTATTGGATTCACCAAATATAACTACTAAATGAACTTTTCTATACTGCTTCGGGAGAACATCCACAGCTAGAGACCACCGTTCTATTTCCCCGTTACCCTCGCTCGACCCAGCTACACTCTTATTACCTGAAAGGAATTGTGAAGCAAAAGGGTGAGCACAACTAGCTCAGTAAAGAATATCATGACTAAAGATAATTAAATTATCAATAGCCTTCATCAATAATAAATCAGAGATTTAGAATATATGGTAAATGATAAAAATTTCAACCATAGTTGCAGCGGAACGAGCAATCCATTAGAAGAGTCAAATAGACTATAAAGTCTATTATTTTCTCCATGTTAAAAATCCACCAACAATGTTTTATCCCTGTAACATCAATCAACAATTCTGGTCCACAATCATATGAATAACTCATAATCATAACTGTAGTTCTAAATTCCTCTTCTCATCTAGGACTAAGATAATTTTTATCACCTGAAACATCAAACATCATGGTTATACCAAATCACAGTTCCTGTTCATAATCATACTAATAACTTCATCTTTGCACTACGGGGCAAAGATATTCATCAACAAGTCATCTTTGCACTACATGCCAAAGATATTAGTCAACAGTTCATCTTTTCATTACTGGCCAAAGATATTCAACAACAGGTCATCTTTGCACTACGGGCCAAAGATATTCATCAACAGACCATCTTTGCACTACAGGTCAAAGATATTCATCTACAATTCATCTTTGCACTACAGGCCAAAGATATTCCTCAACAATTCATATTTGCACTACATGCCAAATATATTAATACCTCAAAGAATATATAATCATTTAAGAATTTATATAAACAATAATTATAACCATGTTGATCAATTCACCTTTGCACTTAAGCTTAAGATATTCAATTATAAATTCAATGGTCATGATCATACCAGTCACAATTCAACTTTGCACTACAGGCCAAAGAGAACCCTAGTCATGATCATACCAATAATCTATCCATCTTTACACTCCAGTGAAAGAGAATTTCAACATCAGGGTTATAAAAATGTTATATATGATGATAAAAATAATATGATCAACATATAGTTTTAATCTCAAGAGTAATATTCGTAACTCATGAATAGTAAATCGTGAATAGTAACCCCGACACAAAAGATAGAAATTTCACAATAAAATCCATACCAATATTTCGGTATAATGATATTGAAAGAATAACATTACTTAAATTTATAAACAATTTATTTTAATTGTTTACACTTTACTAATTAATGCATTTAATCATCATAAAATGCCAACTCTTACAATTTCATCATCAATAACCAAAACCCTCATCAAAAATCTGCATATACCTCATATAGGATTCTCAAGCCATAAAATCCTATTTTCCAATTTTCTTTCTTCACAAAACATATTTAATTTATTTACTCATAACTAGACCATTTTTATGAAAAATACCAAATCAGTTCCAAAAATATTTCTTTTCTGAGATTTAGCATAATATAGTCCCATAGTGAACATATATTTTTCTCAGAATTTTTAAAACTCATTTACTATTTTTCATATGGCCAAAACCACCGAATATTTAGACATTTATCAAAACTTATACTTTTGTCCAAAAATTCTGAAATTTACAGAGTATACTTCTATCATACACATGTACTCCCAATAAAAATTTCATCAATTTTGGAGTTAACCACAAGGAATTATAAGCGGTTACTTTTAAAATAGTCTTTTCTCATAAAATTCATAACTCTCAATCTATACATCCAAAAATCACCATTTTTGGACACAATCAAGAAAACTCATCAAAATATCATTTTGAATTTTTCCAGAATTTTTGAAGATCAGAAAAATTACAAAACTGAAAATCATAACAACCCTTAAAATCCATTACTATCCTTTACTATCCCTTACTATCCCTTACTATCCCTTACCTCAAAAGAGCAGTACTTCTGACTAGATATCGGATATGATGCTGAAGAAAACTTGCACTGATGAATAGCAACTCACCAAGTATCTAAAAACTCACAAAATATGCTTCATAATATAGAGAGAGAAAGAGAGAAAGCTTATGTTTCTGGTGTGATTTTCAATTCTAACTTAGCCCTCTATTTATAGGAAAATTTTGGTAGGTTTGACCTGCAACCTGATGGCTTTACCTGCTACTATTCCCACCCACCACATTTGAAATATAATTCAGCACATTTCCTCACCAACCACAAGTGGGGCCCACCAATTCTAGAATTTTCCACCAAAATGATAAACTCCGAAAATTCAACAATTTCTGAGCTAGTCATCTCGTAAAATTCATAATAAATCATACGTTCATTTTTAACGGTTCAAAATTTGTGGACATATACTCAACTTATATATGTATAACATATCCAAAAATTACCACGATCCAACGGTCGGATTAAAAATTATAACCCCCGCAAAATATCTCAAAAACCCTGATTTTTAATACCTCCATTACGACAAAAATACGGATAAAAATCTCAACATTAACTCCTTCATTTTTTAACCACAAAAATATATCCCTCATTTATATCCACATAAAATAAATATTTCCTTATCATATGAATCAATAATTAATTATTCACAAATAATATTACAGAATCACATTTATGACAACCAGGCCGTTCCCAGGAAAGAGGGGGCTTTCCAATAAGAATTTTTCCTTACTGGCGCGCAATTAGGTGACCAAACCTCTCCTTAGACAGAACTTTCTAGACATTGCCAATAATGTTATCTAATAATATTATTCAAATAATATGAATTATTGACCTGATAATGAGAAATACTGTGCAGCAACAATTATTGAAACAACAATAATATAAAATATCAACGCAGTAATTATTGATTCAATAAAATAAAATATTGAACAGAAATTACTGTAACAATTATTGAGTAGTGTCTTCTTACGTAAGAATCAATAATTTCAAAAATACTATGCAATACCGTGTGCTACTGTGCAATAACGCGTATTACTGTATTTTAACCACCGGGTATTCTAACAGTGTTAACGGTAACAACTACGCCGTTATTTGTAAAAACTCAAATTTGTCGTTTTCCTTCACCCGACAGTTATTCGTTATGGGGCCCACAAATAGCTGCGCCGTCGTACGAATATTCTCCGACAGAAAGAATATTCCACGACCAAACGAATATTCCCCGACAACAATGATTATTTTATAACCACTTGCTTATTTTGAAAAAAAAAATTCATATTTCACCCATAACTTTAAACTTTTATCAATTTAACTATTTACTGAATAGAAATTATAAGAAAAATTGCATACTTTTATTTCATAAAATTCGGGGTCTTACAATCTCCCCTCCTTATGAAATTTCGTCCCCGAAATTTACGTACCTGGTATTTCGAAGAGTTGAGAATACCTTGCTTCCATTTCAGATTCTATCTCTCAGATCATCATGATTTCTCCATTGCTCTTCTCCCATGATAACTTCATTTGGGTTCCTCATTTGTTGGGAAGTCATGACAACCGCCATCCCTCGAACTACTCGGCTTTGACTTGTCTGGAGCAGCATTTGGCGTCATCATTACCGTTGGAATATACCTTTCTATAGGACATATTCCTCCCTTAACTGCCTCTTCGTACTCCTCATTCATGATCTGAATCATCAATCTTCGATCCATATCGGATTCAGGTTGACCGCTATGTACAGGGTAATTCAAAACTCGATGTTGGGTTCTCCCAATTGCTTTCCAAAAAGAGAAATTCATATCATCTATTTTAGCCTTCTTAGATCGAACATATCTTTCCACAATATCCACGTGTCGTGCGGCTTTTGCCCATGCATCACTTATTCTCACTCGTTCAATTTTTTCTTCTTTCAGCTCAGATTCCATTTTTACCATCTTATACTCTGCCAAAGAATGCTTCTGTTCAAGCATCACATATCGGGTAACACAAGCTTGAATTGTTGCATCTTTTTGTTCCACGACCGCCTGTCGTTCTTCTGCCTGCTCTTCTAACGCATGAATACGATTTTGAAATTCTACATTTTGATCATGTAATACCTCTAATAAACTCTCCTCTGGTACTTCTTCTTCCTCTTCTTCCTCAGTCTCAGCTGTTACCTCTGCGACTATCTCGGGTGCAACTATCAATTCTTCACTCACCACATAGATATCTCTAATTCCTTCTTCGTCTGACATCACATTATCATGGTTAGTGATTAGAGGTATCCTCACAGTCTCATTCACTCCATTGTTAGCATTCTCAGCTGCCATTCTCAAATACTGCCATAAAATAAGGGTTAATTAAACAAATTAACCTATCACATAATATCTCGATATTATGACTGACCAACAAATAAGCTTAGGTAGGACACACTAGCGAAGGATTTACTCATCTCTCCCCTCCTAGTTCTATTCCCCGATCTCCGCCAGAGATCATATCCCTAAGCTCTGATACCAAATGTAACGCCCCCAAAATAGGTATACAACACCCATTCTGAGTCGCCAAATACATGGTACATAAAATAACTATAACTTTATTACAACAATTGTCGTGCAAAATACAACAACACATATGCTGTGAGTTTGGATACAAATATATACCAAATGTGACTCATGTTCTAACCGTGGACATCACCTCACAATGACACCTTACATAAAGGTATAGTCAAAAATTATTTTAGAAATTAGAATCTTTGGGAAGTGCTCAAGGAAACCTTCGTACATGGGAGGCCATGCATCTAGGTTATGATAGATATCATATGGCCACAGAATTATCCTTGGTTTACCCAATAGACCCCAAAGAAAAACGAGAAGATTACTATCATATTCTTCCCAATGGTGAGTCTTCTCTTGACATATCATTATCTCTACTGTCTCTAATTGAGAATTATACTTTAAACAAACACCAAGATTATATAGGTAGTGCTCGTATATATACTCAGCAAGTGGATGAGCACATCTCTGTCTTATGATGACACGAGGTTGTATGTCGTTAGACATCTTGTATGATAGTGGCAAACCACCCTTCCAACGTTGGGTACACCTTACCCTATTGGATTCACCAAATATAACTACTAAATGAACTTTTCTATACTGCTTCGGGAGAACATCCACAGCTAGAGACCACCGTTCTATTTCCCCGTTACCCTCGCTCGACCCAGCTACACTCTTATTACCTGAAAGGAATTGTGAAGCAAAAGGGTGAGCACAACTAGCTCAGTAAAGAATATCATGACTAAAGATAATTAAATTATCAATAGCCTTCATTAATAATAAATCAGAGATTTAGAATATATGGTAAATGATAAAAATTTCAACCATAGTTACAGCGGAACGAGCAATCCATTAGAAGAGTCAAATAGACTATAAAGTCTATTATTTTCTCCATGTTAAAAATCCACCAACAATGTTTTATCCCTGTAACATCAATCAACAATTCTGGTCCACAATCATATGAATAACTCATAATCATAACTGTAGTTCTAAATTCCTCTTCTCATCTAGGACGAAGATAATTTTCATCACCTGAAACATCAAACATCATGGTTATACCAAATCACAGTTCCTGTTCATAATCATACTAATAACTTCATCTTTGCACTACGGGGCAAAGATATTCATCAACAAGTCATCTTTGCACTACAGGCCAAAGATATTCGTCAACAGTTCATCTTTGCATTACTGGCCAAAGATATTCAACAACAGTTCATCTTTGCACTACGGGCCAAAGATATTCATCAACAGACCATCTTTGCACTACAGGCCAAAGATATTCATCTACAATTCATCTTTGCACTACAGGCCAAAGATATTCCTCAACAATTCATATTTGCACTACATGCCAAATATATTAATACCTCAAAGAATATATAATCATTTAAGAATTTATATAAACAATAATTATAACCATGTTGATCAATTCACCTTTGCACTTAAGCTTAAGATATTCAATTATAAATTCAATGGTCATGATCATACCAGTCACAATTCAACTTTGCACTACAGGCCAAAGAGAACCCTAGTCATGATCATACCAATAATCTACCCATCTTTTCACTCCAGTGAAAGAGAATTTCAACATAAGAGTTATAAAAATGTTATATATGATGATAAAAATAATATGATCAACATATAGTTTTAATCTCAAGAGTAATATTCGTAACTCATGAATAGTAAATCGTGAATAGTAACTCATGAATAGTAACTCCGACACAAAAGATAGAAATTCCACAATAAAATCCATACCAATATTTCGGTATAATGATATTGAAAGAATAACATTACTTAAATTTATAAACAATTTATTTTAATTGTTTACACTTTACTAATTAATGCATTTAATCATCATAAAATGCCAACTCTTACAATTTCATCATCAATAACCAAAACCCTCATCAAAAATCTGCATATACCTCATATAGGATTCTCAAGCCATAAAATCCTATTTTTCAATTTTCTTTCTTCACAAAACATATTTAATTTATTTACTCATAACTAGACCATTTTTATGAAAAATACCAAATCAGTTTCAAAAATATTTCTTTTCTGGGATTTAGCATAATATAGTCCCATAGTGAACATATATTTTTCTCAGAATTTTTAAAACTCATTTACTATTTTTTATATGGCCAAAACCACCGAATATTTAGACATTTATCAAAACTTATACTTTTGTCCAAAAATTCTGAAATTTACAGAGTATACTTCTATCATACACATGTACTCCCAATAAAAATTTCATCAATTTTGGAGTTAACCACAAGGAATTATAAGCGGTTACTTTTAAAATAGTCTTTTCTCATAAAATTCATAACTCTCAATCTATACATCCAAAAATCACCATTTTTGGACACAATCAAGAAAACTCATCAAAATATCATTTTGAATTTTTCCAGAATTTTTGAAGATCAGAAAAATTACAAAACTGAAAATCATAACAACCCTTAAAATCCATTACTATCCTTTACTATCCCTTACTATCCCTTACCTCAAAAGAGCAGTACTTCTGACTGGATATCGGATATGATGCTGAAGAAAACTTGCACTGATGAATAGCAACTCACCAAGTATCTAAAAACTCACAAAATATGCTTCATAATATAGAGAGAGAAAGAGAGAAAGCTTATGTTTCTGGTGTGATTTTCAATTCTAACTTAGCCCTCTATTTATAGGAAAATTTTGGTAGGTTTGACCTGCAACCTGATGGCTTTACCTGCTACTATTCCCACCCACCACATTTGAAATATAATTCAGCACATTTCCTCACCAACCACAAGTGGGGCCCACCAATTCTAGAATTTTCCACCAAAATGATAAACTCCGAAAATTCAACAATTTCTGAGCTAGTCATCTCGTAAAATTCATAATAAATCATACGTTCATTTTTAACGGTTCAAAATTTGTGGACATATACTCAACTTATATATGTATAACATATCCAAAAATTACCACGATCCAACGGTCGGATTAAAAATTATAACCCCCGCAAAATATCTCAAAAACCCTGATTTTTAATACCTCCATTACGACAAAAATACGGATAAAAATCTCAACATTAACTCCTTCATTTTTTAACCACAAAAATATATCCCTCATTTATATCCACATAAAATAAATATTTCCTTATCATATGAATCAATAATTAATTATTCACAAATAATATTACAGAATCACATTTATGACAACCAGGCCGTTCCCAAGAAAGAGGGGCTTTCCAATAAGAATTTTTCCTTACTGGCGCGCAATTAGGTGACCAAACATCTCCTTAGACAGAACTTTCTAGACATTGCCAATAATGTTATCTAATAATATTATTCAAATAATATGAATTATTGACCTGATAATGAGAAATACTGTGCAGCAACAATTATTGAAACAACAATAATATAAAATATCAACGCAGTAATTATTGATTCAATAAAATAAAATATTGAACAGAAATTACTATAACAATTATTGAGTAGTGCCTTCTTACGTAAGAATCAATAATTTCAAAAATACTATGCAATACCGTGTGCTACTGTGCAATAACGCGTATTACTGTATTTTAACCACCGGGTATTCCAACAGTGTTAACGGTAACAACTACGCCGTTATTTGTAAAAACTCAAATTTGTCGTTTTCCTTCACCCGACAGTTATTCGTTATGGGGCCCACAAATAGTTGTGCCGTCGTACGAATATTCTCCGACAGAAAGAATATTCCACGACCAAACGAATATTTCCCGACAACAATGATTATTTTATAACCACTTGCTTATTTTGAAAAAAAAAAAATTCATATTTCACCCATAACTTTAAACTTTTATCAATTTAACTATTTACTGAATAGTAATTATAAGAAAAATTGCATACTTTTATTTCATAAAATTCGGGGTCTTACATATACCCCCCGCCGGGGCGGGGGTACGCGCAAAAAAGACGTTTTTTGTCCGAATTTGAGTCCAAGAAGGATTGTTTCGATCCGATTGACTAAAGGACTTCCAAGAGGACTTAAAGACATATAAAGAGACTTATAAAAGGAGGAGAATCATAAGGATTAGAGGGGAGATTAGAGAGAGAGGATTCCATTAGATTAGAATAGAGTAGATTAGGACCAAAACTCTAGTTCTTATAAGATTTGGAGATTGAAGCGACTTGGAGACCATTGAAGATTCAAAGTAGGAGCAAGGAGAGAGCATCAAATCTATAGACAATAGATTCTATCTTCTCATCTTCTTCTATCTTTATCTTTTATTGTTTATTCAATTGTGGATTCTTAGTTTTAATTCAATGAACTAATTCTTTGTTTGAGATTACAATGGATCTTATTGTGTAGTTTATTTTAATATGCTTCACTTTCAATTATTATGTTCTGTTGTGAGGATTACCTATTGTGATTTGGACTTAATTTATTAATTGCCTAGCTAACAATTATCGTGATAATCTATATGAACTCGAGAGATGAAGTTTAGATTTAGATCTGATAATGATAGCATGTGTTTGGGATTTCTACATAGATGGAATTCATGATTCGTGTTTAGGATAGAGATATGCCTTTACGCCATATGTAATCTTATAGACAACTTGTGCTTTAAATCCTTTTTAATTATAATTCACATAGAGATATAGTGAATTAGTTAATTAGGGTGTCTTGCTTAATTCTATCATCTATGGATTTAATTAAGTGAGTATGGGTATTATGCATCGAGAGGTAGTTTTATCTGCCTTAGTGTTCTTGATTAACAATTCAGGATAGAGAATAATTGATGAGAAGTGTGTTAACTTAAATGAAGCAATAAGTGAAGTTGTGATCTTAAAT
The DNA here is from genome assembly GCA_016801055.1 of Panax notoginseng. Lineage (NCBI taxonomy): Eukaryota > Viridiplantae > Streptophyta > Magnoliopsida > Apiales > Araliaceae > Panax > Panax notoginseng. The sequence goes on from CM029023.1 coordinate 43,553,341, forward strand.
CTCCGTAATCTTCATTTAACTAGTGGTAATTAGAATTAGTTTACTTATAAATTAAAATTCATTCGTTTAAATAAGATTGAGTTGATTAAGGGTTAGTACTTGGTAATTTGTATTAATAATTCCTCGTGGAAACGATACTCTACTTTCACTTTATTACATGTTGACCACATATACTTGCGTGTTGTGCGTAACAAGATTTTACCCAACAAGTTTTCGGCGCCGTTGCCGGGGAATTAGTTTAATATTTTTTTCCCAATATTAGCTTCAATAAAATTAATCTTAATTTAAACATTTTGTTTTCTTTTTATTTAATTCTCTCCCTATTTTTCTTTCTTTTCAGGTACCATGGACGGATACAATTGTCAATGGCCATACACAAATATGACTCCATCAAGGGAAACATGAATTGATGGACTCAATGCATTTTTTACATTGTCAGCACAGATTGAGACACTTGCGAGGAAATTTGACACTTTTGCAGCACAACGTCATCAAAGTGTGGCGGTTACTTGTGATTATTGTGCTGGAAATTATCTGAGTCATCAATGCACCGTCAATTTTGAGTCGGTACCATATAGTGGTGATTACCTCAACAACTATGCTGAGCCTAACTATCACCGAGATTGGGGGTATCACCCGAATTTTTCAGGGAGCTACATTTATGATTACCAATATTACGCTCCAAATCCATCATACATACCAAAATTTTCATGTCCACCTCCATTGCCACAAGAAGAAAAGCCAAATTCGAGGGATGTAATATTGAAGGGCATAGCAAACTTAGAGGAGATGAGGATTAGCCAAGAGCTGTGAACCCAAAATTTTAATAATCAGATGGAACAACTTGTCACTACCTCAACCAATGGTCCTCAATAAATGGCTTATATGACTAAAATAGAAAATTCAAGGCTGGGGGAATTATTGTCCAAGTTCATAGCAAATGAGGTTAAGATGGGTAATCAAGCGAGGTCAATTCAAAATCTTGCGAATCAGATAGAGCAAATGACCAAAGCTGTAAATAACATTCCTCCAAACACTTGGCTTTATGACAAGGATGACAAAATTAACGGAGAACCCGAACAAAATTTGCGACTAGATGAGCCATAATATATCAAAAGTGTGGAGACAATTGGGGATAATGAAATAGAGGTCAACGAAGATCTAAATGGGTCTCCACCACAGATCAAAGAGTCAGTCAAATTTGCAAAATCATGCCCACTTGGTAGTCATGTCATCGACGAAGCTCTTGATGACATAAGAGCGAGTACAATTTTGAATCCATGGTGGGATGAGAAAGAAAAGATAGACAAAGAACCCATTGTGTGTGACAAGCTTTCATGCCCCAAAGTGATCACATACACAATGGAGAAAATACCTAGCTGTGGGACGTTCTTGATTGAGATCATACCAAATCAGAGCATGCTAGGTGACTTTGATGAATTGGCCATCACAAATGGGAACCTACCAAAAGCTATATTATTTCCGATGGATGGAGGGTTCCTCAATTATCGAAGAGGAATTGGATAGCGTTGACCAGACAAAGCTAGGCTGAAAGACTGTAATTCAAGCGCTAACTGGGAGGCAACCCAGGAATTTTTATATTTATATGCTTTACTAGTTTATTTAGTAGATAGGAATTAATTTGCTTATTAAGTTCTCTTACCAATCCAAGTTCTATTCTAATCCATGTTGTCTTTATTCATTATAGGTATTGGAGGTTCAATGGACATGCAAAAGATTATGATAAGGTTATTCAAGTCAAATTCAAGTGTGGTGCCCAATTTGTTCCATGTGCCTAACCTATTCTCCAAACTTAGCGGACAAGGAGGAGGATTGCTATATTTTCAGGGAAGTCCTATACTTTACTTTTTTCTATTTCAGCCATTGAGGACAATGTCTAGTTTAAATTTGGGAGCATTTTAGTATCATATTGCATATAGTTAGTTATTTACATTGTAGTTTGTATAGTTACATTTAGTTTTTACATTCAGTTTCTTGAAATAAATATTTTTTTTTGAAAAATTGAAAAATTAGTAGTTATTTTACTATGTTTATATAACATTTAGTACATCTTGCATGAGTCCAGCTGTTTGATATTTACAGTTTGTTTTGGCCAATGATGAGATTGGAATTGGGTAGACAAGTATAGTACTGACTATTAGAGCTTAGATGTGATTTCTTGTTATGAATCGAGTCTTTATCTATTTGAAACTGGTATAATAAGGATAGCATAGTAAAAATAACTTGTTAATTGATTGAGTTTAAATTGATACATAATGCGACTGTAAAGGATAATGCTAGTTTGAATGAAAGAATGACAAGAATAAGTAGTGATGGCTAAAGTTAGATAAGAACCTAAGTTTGAGGGAATATTTGGGGTATATAAGCTATAAAAAAAAAAGAAAAAAAAGTATGAATAAACACCGTGGCGTGCTTGTCTAGTTTTGTGGCCTTTGTTACTTGAGTAAGTAAGCTCGAGGGGATTGTCTTTACACCTAGCACCCTAAGGTCTTAATGGTCTGGGAGTCATTGGTCGAAAGCTCGTTAAGGTAGCATTGAAAAGCCTAAGGGAATAAGACATTGCATAGCTATGTATATATAAACCAAAAGAAAAAAATTGAATAAAATGGGAAATTAGAGCAAAAAGCCCCCATAGATGAAAAATAAAGTATAAGTATCCCATGTTGACCCTCGATATTGATAATTATTTGATTTTAGTTGAATATAGCTTGTTTTTAGATTTCTTGAGTTTACACTGTGTGATGCCTTCGAAGAGACTTGTTATGTGTTAAATTTGATTTTATATCAGTTAGCATTGTTGTTAAGCATACACGCACTATATTAGTCATAACAATCTAAGATTTGATGCTTGATTGGGAAATTACTGATTTATTTTGATATGATGTATTATCATGTTTACTTAATTTCTCTAAGGTCAGTTGAATAGACTTGTTTCTGACATTACTGATGGATTCGTAGGCATGTAGATTAGTTGCATTGCATAGCATTGTTGTTTTGTGTTTTTGCTTAAGGACAAGCAAATGTTTAAGCTTGGGGGTATTTAATAAGTAGGTTTTATACCAACTTATCCGGTATTTATTACTTGAATTAGTTGCTCAAAATCATGTTTCTTAGTTACTTTTCATGCATTTTGTGTTCGTTTTGTAGATTATATGCTTGGGAGCTGAAATCGCAAAGAATTGGTATAAAATCGCAAAGAAAAGCAATCCGGACATCGTTTGAGCTTTCATGTTCATTTCATGTTCTTGGCTTGAAACTTGGATTACATTGTAGGTCTTCTTCTTAGCTTTCCGGAACATCTTGAATCATTCCAATCGGAGTTCGGATGGATGAGTTATGACCTTTGTACCAACGGACGTTGAACTTCACTGTTTTGGGTGACCATTTACATAACAGCCACTTCAGAGCCAATTTCAACAATGCTCCAATCCTTATTTTGAAAAACTCAAAGCACGAAAGTTGTATATCTATGTCTCCTCTTTCCAGATCATCTTGAATCATCAAAATCGGAGTTCAGACGAAGAGGTTATGACCATTTTCCCAAAGGACGTCAGAGCAGAAAAAGCACCCCTGCCGGGGCGGGCATACCAGCTGCAAAATAGTGTGTATGTCAGCCGGGGCGGGCCGTTTTAGCCTTATACCCCCCGCCGGGGCGGGGGTACGTGCAGAAAAGACGTTTTTTGTTAAAGACATATAAAGAAACTTATAAAAGGAGGAGAATCGCAAGGATTAGAGGGGAGATTAGAGAGAAAGGATTCCATTAGATTATAGTAGAGTAAAGTAGATTAGGACCAAAACTCTAGTTCTTATGAGATTTGGAGACTGAAGCGACTTGGAGACCATTGAATATTCAAAGTAGGAGCAAGGAGAGAGCATCAAATCTACAGACAATAGATTCTATCTTCTTATCTTTTTCTATCTTTGTCTTTTATTGTTTATTCAACTGTGGATTCTTAATTTTAATTCAATGAACTAATTCTTTGTTTGAGATTACAATAGATCTTATTATGTAGTTTATTTTAATATGCTTCGCTATCAATTATTATGTTCTATTGTGAAGATTGTCTATTGTAATTTAAACTTAATTGCTTAATTGCCTAGATAACAATTACAGTGATAATCTATATGAACTCGAGAGATGAAGTTTAGATTTAGATCTTGATTTGAGTTGAGTTTTCAAGAAAACTTCAAGATTTAGAAAACTAGAAATGGTAAACTTGGGATAATGTATATTCTGATTTTGTAAGCATGTGTAAATAATCTAGGTATGCACGTACATGAGTATAACATAAGGCATGAACTGGTTTGGTGTATAATAGAGTTTTCTAGCTTGGTTTTAAAGGAAAACTTGAAGTTTTGCAAAACAAAGTATGATGAGCATTATGTTTTCAAATTCTGATATTTCTAGTTTATGCAAATAACTTGAGTATGTGCACAAATGAGTACGAAAGTATGATTTAGATAATGTGTGCTTAACTTGCATGCTTAAATAAGTTTACTAAAGAGACCTATAATTTCAAATATAAACTTGATCAACTATGTACATTGAGTTAAGATTACGAGCACGCTTATGTGGTTTAATTTGTGCATATGAGACATCACGATTAGGTGTGTTATGCATGTAAATATGATTAATATGAATGCCTAGTGAGTCTTATGCATAGTAAAACTAGTTAAATGTGGTTTAGAACAAGCATGAAGGAACAAGAACGTCCTAACTTGTAATACATGACTAATCTAATGCAAACATGAGTTGTTGAGATCTGTGGATCATATAGTATGTGTTCAACGATCAAACGTAAGAAAAATTATGAATCTAACACTTAAAGTCTCGATTAAATGAGAATATATGGTGACCTATGATAATGCTATGATAGGAGGTCAAACTTGGTTATCCACATACTAACATGTGCGTTTTACATGATTTCTTATGTCTGTACTAGTCGTGTGTAATCTGACCTTCTACAGAAGCAACCATGTCTTGGTTTTCATGCACCAGGAACAGCGCAGCCGCGCCACTCCTTAGTACAAACCAAGCGCGGCTGCGCCAGTTTGCAGTAGGAACAATTTTTGTAAATGGTTTGAAGATGTTTGCATGCTTGAAGTGTTACTATAACATGTATAATATGACCAATACATATCCAATATGTTAAAATGCATGCTAGGTGATAGGAGTGAATGATTAATGAAGTGATTATAGACTTTCAAATGATAAGTCCAAAACGTATTTGCAAAACCATAAAACAACGATTAAAGACTATGTTATTTGACTTCATGGTGACTTATAAACTGATTTTGTGTTACGAGTATACAAGGTGTGGAATGAAGTATGTGAATAGTATACAACTAAGTTAGACATTTATGTATGTATTTAAACTTACATATCGTGTATAAGCATATGTAACTAATGAATATCCTATACGCATATTATATTATGTTAAGATTCGAAAAAGTATTGATAAGTGGTATTTTTGGTAAACTACGCTTGAGGCAAGTACTCTAACCTTACTCTTTATTGAGTATTACTTGAATTTGTGCTATTATTAATCGTACAAGTAGAACTTTGAAGAAATAATACTTCGTAAGGAAAATTTAAACATTGACCCGAAAGATAAGTGTTCATATATATATATATATATATATATATATATATATATATATATATATATATATTGTGAAAGAAACTGTCTAAGCCATTGATTCGGTTAGATTATTGATATTTGATCAAAAGCTATCCAAACCAATCTACCTTGGTGCAGACTCTTATAATTGAGAAGAACAACCCTCTTAGTAGAGGAATTATATATATTATCGGGGAACCGACGTACGCACATGAAAAAAACTAAATGTTATGCATGACATAGGGTACCTTAGGCTGATCACTTATCATACTCGTTTTGTAGAATTATCAATTGTATCACTGTTAATTCTAGGAGAAGTTCATAGTCCTTAGTGACTGCTCAGTATTCATTACCTTGAAATCTTGAATTGATAAATCTTTGAATATTAATGATATTTCTGTCCATAGCGACTATGGTTGATAATTATTGATACGTCTTGCTATCTTGAACTATCATTATCAATATACCCTTGATAAATTGAAAACTATATTGAATACCTTTTTTACTATATTACTTGCTGGGCAAAATTGTTGCTCATCCTTGCTTTCCCTAAAACTTTCAGTGAAGGCAGAACGTGGTGAACCCTCTAGCAAGGACAAGGGTAAAGAAAAGGCTTTGGAGTAGCTATTTCTAGGTTGTTAGGAATGTGCTACCCTTTGGGTTGTGGAAGAACTTATTTATCTATGTTTAATTTAAGCTGTGTTATATTATGTATTAGCTATGTCTAATCGATGTTTAATTATGGTTAAGTTATGTAAGGAATGTTAAGCTTCGAACCCTTGGGACGAGAATAATTATGTTATACCAATGTAAATTATTCTATTATTCCGCGATATATAAGATGTTGATTTATCATTAGAGTTAGTACGTGGCAACCAAATTTGAGACAAGTGTGGTCTGAGTTTGGGGGTGTCACAGGTTGGTATCAAAGCTGTAGTTATAAACCTTAGGAGTGAGTATCCTTAGATTATAACTCAGGAGAACTTAGAAGATAGGAAGGAGATAAAACTCATGTAGAGTTTTTCCAAAGAGGGACTTAGTGTGTTAGAAAATATAATTTCATTATATACAATGAACTTATGTTTATTTAACCTTCTGATGGAGTTGTTGTTTTTGTTGTCTTATGTTGGTGGTTGTAGGATGACTGACATGGGAGGACATAGTCGAGTGGTAGAGGAGGAGCCACATGACATCCACATGGTATATGAGGCACCATTGATAGCAGAGCCTCTATCAATAGTGGCCCCTATCAATGACGATGATGAGGAGGAGGAGATGGAGCCTCTACCTGAGGAGTCTGATCTAGAGGAGGAGCCTATGGAGGAGGAGCCCGAGCCTATGGAGGACTCCGACGAGGCTACTTTTGAGGATCGGATGCTCAGGGAATATGAGGAGCAGATTTTAGAGTTAGGATGTAGGGTGGAAGAGCAAGAGGATGCGGCTAGGGAGAGGGAGTCTGAGTTCCAGAAATTGAGGGACGAGGACCATCAGAGGCGATTAGCGATGCAGGATATGGAGGTGGAGATTGCCTGTAATAACCCGATATTTTCTATATAATTAAATAAAAAATTTTGCGTATAATTTTTTGTATTATTATTAAAATAAATGTGGGAATACTGTAAAGTAATGTGTATATATATGTATATATGTAATAAATAAAATTTATTTATTACATGAATATTTACAAATAATTTTTTTAGAATTATTGATCGTTATAAAGTATATTCTTATAATAATTAATTTCATAGTAAAAATGTTTTTATTATTTATTTTCCATGAAAATAAGTTTATAATATTATTTAAATAATATATATATATATATATATATATATATATATATATATATATAATGATTATTAGAATTATTATAATAACTATTTCATTATATGAATTTATTTCAGATTTATTAAGTTAATTATTTTAACTTAACTAATAATGGTATGTATATGAAAGATAAATCAGATATGGAATACAAACCCTAATTCTAGATTTGAAATAAGGAATGAGAATAATAATATAATTTTATTATTTTTCAAGTGCTATAAATATGTATGTTATGTGTGTAAGGTTAATCTGTGGAACAGTTTTAGTGTATCGTGACAAACCCTAGTATTATGGTAATAAACCCTAATTTGAAACTTAAACGGAAGTTAATGATTGGTAAGAAATTATGTTATATGATTAATGTTAATTAATATAGATATTAATTTTAATTAGGAAAACCCTAATTGTTAATTGAAAACCCTAGTTTCCAAATTTAAATCCCTAATTGCTACGTTATTAACCTTAATCGCTAAATTAGAAAGCTTTATGTTGATTAGTGAATTAGTAAAACTAATTTCAAGTCTAATGTAATTAGAAAACCTATTTAATTAGCAAACCCTAATTTTTATTTTTAAGAAACTAAAATTTTTGTTTTTAAACCCTAAATAAAAATCCTAGGGAATTTTAAATTTATGGAGCCTTAGGGTTAAACCCTAAGGGTTTTCCAAGTTTACCAATGTGCCATTAAATTTATAATTCAAATGACAAAAATGCCCTTATGCACATTATTTAATAGTTGCTTGCAAATCTTTCCATATATGTAGTAGGTGACCTAATGAGATTGCCCATGTGACTTAAAACAACACATATCAGCCATATATTGACAACTACACCAGTCATACATTGCATCTAGCTCAATATATATATATATATATATATATATATATATATATATATATATATATATATATATATATATATATATATATATATATATTATAAGAGAGAGAAAGTTCATAAATTTGGGTTATTTGTGTTCTCACACTCAACCCACTCTCTGTCTCACCAAACCTCCGAAATACATTAGTATTTCAGTCCCAAATTCAGTCCCTAGTTCAACCAAATCAAATCAGAAACCCTAAGATCAAGATTGATCAAAGTAAAGGTATAAACCCTAACTTAGATTCTGATCTTGATAGCTATGTTAGATGTTATAATTTAGTGTTAAAACATGTTGTTTATGGTATAAATAGATGATCTGGGTTGCTAGATGTTAGATCCATAACATCTAGAGGCTCGAATTTGAAGTTCTTAAAAATCTGGCAATTTTTTTTGTTGTCTAACAGTGAATGTCAGGCCTTGTAGATTTGTGCTTATTTATTGTTTTGGTGATTTAAAGGTTTGAAGTTGTAGTTTGTAATGTTGTTAGTAATCTGCAAGTGGGTTCATGATCATTGCATGCGTAGATCGAAAGTTATTCACGGTTAAAGTTCATTGACCGAACACGAACTAAGTTTTCTGGGTAACCCAAAAAACTGAAGAACGTGTTCTGGTAGTGACTTTGACCGGCTTTGATTTTGTTGCTGGAAAGTTGTTAGGATGAATATTTGTATCTAAATTATAGTATGTCATGAGTACTACAAGTTCAAAGCACATTCGAACCTTATAAAGCCTTAGATCGATCATAGTAATTGGTCAAACATCGTTGACGGTGAAGCTTAACTTTCTAGGTAGCCTAGAAAGTTGAGACAGTGGTATGACAAGTACTTTAGGATCAAAGATCTTGCATCTTGATGATTTGTAAACCTTCTAAGTGCATGATACATGTTCTCTGTTAGTTTATCTACATAGCCCGACATCTAGAACACATTTACCATGAACAGATTGCACAATATAAGGTCACCAAGGTCGTTAACCGGCCATGACTTTTTTTTTTCTGGGCAGCCCAGAAACAAGAAGAACAGCTCTGACAGCATGTTCTGAACCTTAGATCTTGCTCATGTGTTATGTTTTGGTCCATAAATTGTTTTGAACTTGTACTATTACATATATACTACAACATTTGGTCAATTGCTAGCCAAGAAACATTTTAGAGAAGGAATTACACATGGTCAAACATGGCCCCTTAGCGACTGACTGTCAGTGTTTTTGAGCCTCAAGAACACCTACAAACTGTCGCTAAAGCCTTTAGCGACGGATTTAATTGTTTTAGTTTTCTAATTTTCGGAAAGTGATTAAAAATAAAAATAAAATCTAAAAATCATTTAAAACTACAAATTAATTTCCGAAAATTACAAAAATTATTTTAAGTTATAAAAATTAACTTTTAATAATTTTACATATTTTTCATAAATATTAGTATTTATTTGAATATGATTGATATTTAATTTATTTAATAAATGCATTAAATAAATTAATTAAAAATAATTTTATTATATTAAAAATCATTTTAAATGATAGTAATGTATTTGATAATATTTTAAGTTATAAAACATAATTTTTAATATTTTAAGATAAATTTCAGTAATTATCTAATATTAAAGATATTAGATTTATTTAATACTTATATTAAATAAATTAGTTTAAAAATGATTTTAATATTATAAAAAATTATTTTAAATGAAAATAAATAGTTTAAAAATATTTTAAGTTATAAAATGTGACTTTTAATATTTTAAAGGTAAATTTCATTAATAATTCAATATTAATGATATTTGATTTATTTAATAATTATATTAAATAAATAGTTTTAAAATAATTTTTTTAAATTTTAAAATCATTTAAAAAGGATATAAATGGTTTAAAAATATTTTTAAGTTAGAATAAATGACTTTTAATATTTTGGTAAATAGTACATTAATATTTAAATATAAATGATAATTATTTAAAAATAATTTTAAATATTTTAAAAATCATTTAAAGGTAATAAAAATGTTTCAAAAATATTTTAAGTTATTATAAATAACTTTAATATTTTGGCAATGACTTCATTAATAATTTAATATTACTTAAATATTAATGATAATAGAATTATTTAGTATTTAAATTATTTAATAATGATTTCAGTGTTTGAAAAATCATGATTAATTATAATAATTATTTAAAAATTATTATAAGGCTATGAAAAATAATATCACTAATATTTAAATTATCTAATCAAATATTGAACTACAGAAAAGAGTTTTAGACTCGATAATTACCCGATAAAACTGTCGGTACACCAAATTGACTTCAAAATTAATCCAGACCTGGATAGTTTGACTTGATAGGAGATTGTTTATGATCCAATGACTGATATATCTGTGTGACAATGTGATTAGGTTATGTGCTGACTGCAAATAGTAGAACTATATGTTATGATATGTGTTTCTAATCGATAGAATGATCTTATTAATGATAGGTCTCGACATAGAAGATAAAACTAAGCTGCATAACTGTAAGCAGCAGACCAGGAAAGTATCTAACCTTTGCATTTACTTTATGCAATGGACATGTGTAAGCCAGTTTTAGAATTCTATTGATATTGTTATGGTTCATGTATCTATACTTTGTAGACATGCCAGTTCTTGAATTCTATTCGATCATTGGTTATCAATTCAGTATTATTGTACAATCTAGATATATATTCTGTTCGTTAATTTCTAAAATTTGTTAAACAAGTGACCTCACTTGGATAATCATTGTATTTAATCATATGTTGATACATACTTATTGTTTTCCAGTGTGTATATGTTAATTAAAAGTTGTCTAAGCTATTTGACTTGGCTAGACATAGATTTAAAGATAGCGTTGAGATATGTCTTTGCTAATTCTTCTGGCTAGACGAATATTTGTTAGAACTTGATAGGTTGGAGAAAAGAACTCAATTATTATTGACAGGTCGATGCTAATTATTTCGGCTAGATCGAAAAAGCGATTAGATATTGAAATCATAGTATTTCGTTGTTATAATTCAAATTCTAATTGTAAAACTGAGAAGAACAACCTTTAATATAAAGGGGAACCTATTGGTCGTGTATTCGACTATTACGCGCGTTTAAGTATTATGCATAATATAGGGTATAATGAAGCTAATCACTTATTAAACTTGCAGAGGAGTATGACTTAATATTTATGGTTATCTGATACACCTGGGTATATCAAAGCAAATCTTTGATAGTTACTCGAGAATTAAGTTCAATATCCTTAGGGATCACTCAGCACAAACTCTGGAAAATACTCCACTTTGTTATTGCGTATAATTAATTCTTGTGATTCAGTTGAATATCGAAAATTGAAAACAAAGTTCATAGTCTGTTGACTGCTCTCCATTTATAGTCAGTATGCAGTTTCAAAATTTGAGACAAATTTGATATGTTGTTATTATTGGTTTAGCTTACTTCACAACTGTTGATTCGTTGTAGAAGTGTCATTCACATGAAACATTTACTTCTTTCAGCTAATGTTTATTATTTGCATTTACTTGTTGGGCACCCAAATGCTCATTCTTGCTTTAAATGTAAATATTTTCAGCTAAGCGTGAACAACCTGAAGGTTCAGGCAGGAACAAGGGAAAAGGAAAGCAAACAGAATAAACTTATGGTATCTTATGTAATAGTTAGACGTTATTAAGACTTTGATATTTATTATCTATCATGTAATGAAATGTAGTAAAGGTCGCGTACTTGGGACTAGACAACTCTGATATTGTAAATTAAGTTTGATATTTATATTATCGTTATTATTACGCTCAAAGAAATGGTATCGTGAAGCACTGAGTTCGGGTTCCAAGTACCTGAATTTGAGGGCATCACAAGTTGGTATCAGAGCTTAGGGTTAGAAACCTTTGGTGGGATAGACCTTAGGCAATGACCTTAGGACAGAGGAAAACGTTGAAAATATAAATAACTCATATAGAGTTTAAAAGGAGATGAATTGAATAAATTCATCGTAAAACAAATTAAAAGATAACTTATATAAAACAATTAATTATTGTGTGTATATATTATATGCTAGTCAAGATAATTTATGTGTAAATGTCAGTGGATAGGATTAGGATACTCTCAGATTATAAAGAAGGAGTCAACCTCCATAACCGAGCTAATATCAAAGACAATAGCTGAAATAGAGGCTCACTTTGAATGTAACCCTGATAAGATGGTTATTATGGAAAATATAGTACTGGATCCAGAAACAGTAGGATAACAGATAAGTAGAGTATAGTTAGAGAATATATGGTCAAGTACGAGTTCCTAAAACTCATACTTATGGTAAGTTTGACGAACTCGATACAGTTATGTGTGAATGGATTATTGAGGATAATGGGAATATATAGATTATTAGGCAATTGATCCTTAGTGAAGGCGTAGAAAATAAGTAGTATTAGTATTACTTGAATATATCTGTTCTATGATGTGTAATGTAATATTCTTAACTTTTATATAAGTTATGGTTGCGATTCCCGACTTTTGTGTCACAAAGGGATAGCAAATGTTTAAAGTAGTATGTGTTATGCTATATGGTGTAAAGTACTATAAATTAGTTGGACGAACATGATTTTATTTAATCAGATAATGCCGCCAAGACGAAAACGAAACCAAAAGGCAGAAGAACCTGTTAACCAAGCTGGAGGACAACCAAACCCGATACGAAATTTAGCAAATATGGACGCTCATGCTATGCATAATGGAATACCAGCCGCGGAAAATCAGCCAGATAATCAATCAGCAAACTTCAAAGATTTTAAGGCAATCGAACTGCCAGGATTTAGAGGATCAACTGACCCTATAGAAGTGATTATGATAGCTAGGGTAACTATAAAGCCCCCAAATTCGGGTACTTAAAACCTGAACTCGGTGCTTCACGATACCATTTCTATGAGCGAAATAATACTAATAATAATAACAATAATATAAAGATTAACTTAATTTACATATTTATCAGAGTCTGAATCCCAAGTACGTAACCTTTAAACAATCATTACAACCCATGATAGATAATATATATAACATTATCTTAATAGTCTCAAACTATTACATAGAATACCACAAATCTTATTTGGTTAGCTTTCCTTTTCCTTTGTTTCTGCATGAGCTTTCTGGTTCTTCACACTTAGCTGAAAACATTTAAATTAAGCAAGGTTGAGCATTTGAGTGCCCAGCAAGTAATAGTAATTATATATATAAGCTGAAAGGATTTAAATATTTTCTTTGTTCTATCATTCTACAATAAGTCAATAGTTGTGAAGTAATCTGAACCAATAATAATAACATAACAACCCTCTTTCAAATTTTTGAAACTACGTAATGACTATAAATAGGGTTAAGGTGACATACTATAAACATTATTTTTATTTTTGAAAAGGTTAAACAGAACTTCATCTGTAAACTGTCATAAATTATGGGCACGGGGGTGATCAGCCCGTTGTACCCTGTATTGATCTATACTACATACAAGAACGAGGGTATCGTTCACTCTGTCCGCCTTAGGTGCATAAAAGTTTTCCCGTGTTGGGATGTTCATACTTGTTTGGGTTCTAAATCAAAGGTTTTATCTTGTTCAACAATAATCTATAATTCAACATATATATATATATATATATATATATATATATATATATATATATATATATATATATCTGAATTACTATATACTAACATGTTGATAATCAATGAGAGTATATAATGTAGGGTTAGTAATCTGTACATTATTAATATAATTTAGAAACATTATTACTCATGTCCATTGCATAAAGAAAATGCAAAGGTAAGATACTTGGCTGATACGCTACTTACGGTTCGTAACTTAGTTTTATCTTTGATATAACAACCTATCAGTAATAAGATCATTCTACTGATTAGAATAACATATTATTACACAAAGCACTGCTTATTGCAGTCAGCACATACCCTAATCACATTAGCACATAAGTTTAACAACCATAGAATCACAAATAAACACATATCTAATTAAATTATCTAAGTCTAGATCAATTTCTGAAATATGTCGGTGTACCGACAGCTTTATCAAGTAAGTATCGAGTCTAAGACTCTATCCTGTAACTCAATATCCGTAATTATTAGTCATATTATTTTTAAATGACTTATAATAATTTTTAAACATTTATTATAATTTATCATGAATTTTTCAAACAGCGGAATCATTATTAAATGATTTAAATATTAAACAATTCTATTATTATTAATATTTAATTAATATTAAACTATTAATAAAACCATTACCAAAATATTAAAGTTATTTATAATAACTCAAAATACTTTTAAAGTATTAATATTATCCTTAAATGATTTTTAAAATATTTAAAATCAATTTTAAATAATTATCATTAATATTTAAATATTAATGTACTATTTATCAAAATATTAAAAGTCATTAATTATAACTTAAAATATTTTTAATTCATTTATATCCTTTTTAAATAATTTTTAAATTAATAAAACTATTTTTAAACTATTTATTTAATATAATTATTAAATTAATTTAATATCATTAATAATAAATTAACAATCATTAATATTAAATTATTAATGAAACTATCCTTTAAATATTAAAAGTTATATTTTATAACTTTAAACACTTTATTTTCATTTAAAATGATTTTCATAATATTAAAAAAAATTTAAACTAAATTATTTAATATAATTATTAAATAACCTTAATATCATTAATAATAATTAAATAATGAAATTTACCTTTAAATATTGAAAGTTATATTTTATAACTTAAAATATTTTTAAATACCTTATTATTAGTTAAAATGGTTTTTAATATAATAAACTCATTTTTAATTAATTTATTTATTTAATTTAGTAAATAACTTAATTATCATTAATATTAATTTATTAATGAATTTTGCTTTAAAATATTAAAAGTTATATTTTATAACTTAAAATATTTTTAAATAACTTATTATCATTTAAAATGATTTATAATATAATAAAATCATTTTTAATTAATTTATTTAAATCATTTAATAAATAAATTAATTATCAATAATATTTAAATAAATAGTAATATTTATGAAAAATATTTCAAATTATTAATATTTAATTTTTATAACTTAAAAATAATTTTTAAAATTATTTTTGTAATTTTCAGAAATTAATTACTGTTTTTAAATAATATTCAGAATTTAAATAATTAATTTTAATAAAAGTGTTGCTAAAGACTGCCTATAGCGACAGAACTGTCGCTATAGGTGTTCTTCGTGTTCTTGGCCAAACCCAGAAATTCAAGTCAGTTTGTTAGGTACCACGTTTAACCAACAATTAATCTTCACACAAAGTGTTTCTGGACATGTTGATGGTCAGATCATGTAGTACAAGTACAAGACTACACGATCTAACAATAAACATCATTATAACATGCATAACCAAAGAGATCTGAGCCTCTAAAGTGGTTGTCAGACCTGTTCTTCATTTCTGGGTTACCCAGAAATGAAGAACAGTTTGACTGTCCATTTTTGGGCTTCTACAACTTGTAATCCTTGTAATGTTTTAGTGATTTAAAGGTTGCAGTGTGTAGCCAACATATAAGACAAGAGATCTATTACATAAAGTTATAACAACAAAAACACAACCGCTAGATCTATGCTGGTCAAAGTATGTTAGAGGACACGTTCAAACGTTTTCTGGGTTACCCAGAAAACATGAACTGTGATCAACTGAGCTACTTTGACCTGTCAGTGAATCCAGTATATTTGATATATAAAGGTTCTAAAAACATGAATCAACAGTTAACATAACATACTACAATATGGTTTCAACAACAAACTCAAAACATCCAACCCCTGATAGATCCAAGGCCAACAAATACTTGTCAGACGCTAGTTTTCGGTTTCTGGGTTGCCTAGAAATGGCCCGGTCAATGCCGGTCAACGACCTTTGACCAGTTATAACTTACAATCTACAACTGATCTAGGCCTGATTCTTGATCCAGAGAAAAGATCTCATAGCATACTACAAGATCAACGCTTAAAATAACAAAAACAATAAATAGGTAGAGATTTACAAGGTCTGACATTCGTTGTCAGAGCACAAAAAAATAAATTCCCAGATTTTTGAAAACTCTTATTTCGAGTATCTTGATGTTATGGATCTGCAAGTTACTGACCCAGATCACTTAAATATACTACAAACAACAAGTTTTAACCTAAAATCCTAACATCTAACATAGCAACTGAGATCAGATTCTAGGGTTAGCTTTATACCTCACTTTGAGCAATTTTGATTCTGAGCTTCCGATTTGTTTAAGGAATTCGTGGGGCTTGAATATGAGACTGATTTAGCAAAGGATTTCGTAGGTGTGGAGCTTGAGAGAGTTTGGTTGAGTGTTTGGCAAAATTAAGCTACCAAATCTCTCTCTCTCAATCTATATATATATAAGGCTAGATGCAATGTAATGGATGGTTGAGTGACTGATTGCTGGCATTTTAAGTCACATGGGGTTGTTGGATTTGGTCACCAACTCCCACACTTGTCAAACTTTGTATTTTACATAATAAAGAAAATCCAAAGAGGGGTATTTTGGGCTTTTCACTCACAAATTTAATGACATTTTTGTAATCTTGCAAACCCTTAGGGTTTGACCCTTAGGTTTTAACCCTTAAGGTTTAGCACAATTCATTTGTAGGATTTCCAATTTAGGGTTTGCACAAAAAAATAAAATTAAATAAATTTTAGTTTCTAAAATTTTGAAATTATGGTTTCCTAATTATGATTAATTTTCTAATTACACAATACATGAACATTAGTGTTTTAGTGTCCACTAATTAGCATTGAGCATACAATTAACAAATTAGGGTTACCAAATTAGCAAATTAGGATTACAAATTTAAGAATTAGGGTTTTCAAAATTTATTAGAGTTTTCCTAATTAACAATTATAATTCTAATACTTGTTAATTAATCACATTAACACAATTACAACCAATCTCGAACTCTAATTTGAGTTTCAAATTAGGGCTTTCTCATTTCCGAAATTAGGGTTTTATAATTAGGGTTTTTTAAAGATTAATTAGGGTTTCTAGATTTTAAATAGGGTTTACCTAATTAATTAAATCATTATATAATACACAACATAAATCATATACACAGTTATATAACAGTCTTAAACTCAATATTGATTCTCAAATTAGGGTTTTCCTCTGTAAAACTAGGGCTTAACCAATTAATATTAGGGTTTTAAAATTATGTACCATAACTGACCAACCATCATCAATACGTACATACAATACATATTTATAGCACTGAAAAATCAAAATATAATTAATATTATATTATTATTCTCATCCTTGGATAAAAGTCCAAAATTAGGGTTTGGATTCTATATCTGATTTATTCTTCCATATTTAACCTTAATCATTAAGGTAAAATAAATAACTTAATAATCTGTACAAAAATTCATATAATAAAATAATTATTATAATTATTCTAAAAATCACTCCATATATTATTTAAATAATATATGATTATATTTTCAGTAATAGAAACATTTTTGCTATAAATTAATTATTATAAAAATATACTTTATAAAAATCAATAATTCTAAAATAAAATTATTTGTAAATATTTATGTAATAAATATATTTTTATTTACCACATAAATATATATACACCTTATTTTGTACAAATCCTCACCCTTAAAATATAAAAAAAAAATTATACGCAAAATTTCTTATTTATTTATATAGAAAATATCGGGTTGTTACATTCACCCTCCCTTATAAAGATTTCGTCCCCAGAATCACCGTTTTAAAACTCATACATACGCGGTTACATAGCATACACAATCATTGCAAGTAGATCTCGATCATAATTTGATCGAACTAATCTTTAACTATTCACATAAAGCTTGTCTTTCTGATTAAACGAAAATTTGATTTCTAAAAGAACTCAAATTCCTCCTTCAAAATTTCTTTATATAATAATTTACTATATATAGGAAAATCATGTTATAATAAAATAAAGGTTGTATGAATAATACCTGGAGTTCCATTGCCAACTGCTGTCGTATCCTAGACTGTCATGTTGTAGACCCTTGCTGTTGATTTTGTTGATTTGTTTGACGAAGTCCGTCTGGTGATTGCTAACGTCCCGCTGCCAGTTCCCGTATTCATACTTCCTGTCTCCGCCCTCCTCTTCAGACAATCCTTCACCTTGTGCTCAGTCGATCCACACAGAAAATATACACTGTTCATCCTAGGATTAGGGCAGTTGGGAGAGATATGGCCCTCCTGCCCGCACTTATAGCAAACAAATTTACCTTTCAGACATTCTCCAGAGTGGTTCTTTCCACAATTTCCACACTGCACAGCTTACTACTTAACTCGTTCCTACTTGATATGAACATTCCCAAAATTGCTTCCCTTCCTCTTGCTACTACTACCCATACTCCCACTATTAATTTCCACCTTCCCAGCTCCATCAACCTTACGCTTATTCTTCCTCTCCTTGTTGTAGAGGCTCATGGCCTCACTTCCCTCCTCAGCTACAATCGCTTTCTCCATGAGTGCTGCAAATGTAGGGATCTGCAACACTGCCACCTTGTTATAGAGCCAGGGTTTTAATCCCAGCTCAAACCTTCTAGCTTTCCTAGCCTCCGTATCAACTTGATGCCGTGCAAACCTAGCTAACTCATTGAACTTGGCGGCGTATTTTGACAACGTCATATTCTCCTGCTTCAACTCTAAAAATTTCACTTCCATCCTAACCTACATACTAGATGAAAAAAGTTTTTAAAAAACAAAGTTTTGAATCTATTCCAAGTAACTATTCCTTCTCCTGCCCTCGCCTGATTTGCTTTCCACCAAAAATTTGCCTCCCCCTTCATCATGTAGGTGGCAAAAGCAGTCTTCTACCCTTCAGCTACCCTAGCTATCACGAATGCTTTTTCAATCTCTTTGACCCAAGTTTGGGCTTCAATAGGGTCAGTTGTACCTTTGAATTTCGGCGATCCTACAGCCTTAAAATCTTTGAAGTTCGGTAAGCGATTATCTGACTGATTCCCAGTGACTAGTATTCCTTGCTGCATAGCTTGTGCTACCATGTTTGCAAAATGATGTATCGGGTCTGCTTGTTGTTGTCCCTCAACGTTATTAACATATTCTTCTGCCCTTTGATTTCGAGTTCGACGTCTTGACGGCATTATCTGGTTAAGTAAAATAAATCATAAATTTAACTTACATTCTAAACCTTATCGCATAAGTTTATCATATTAAACTTGTTTCATTACTCAAACATAGATTCATATTTATTTAGCGAATATTTTACATATCATAGCACATACTGCTTTAAACATCTGTTATCCCTCTGTGACTACAAAAGTCGGGAT
Organism: Panax notoginseng; assembly: GCA_016801055.1. Taxonomy (NCBI): domain Eukaryota; kingdom Viridiplantae; phylum Streptophyta; class Magnoliopsida; order Apiales; family Araliaceae; genus Panax; species Panax notoginseng. The sequence goes on from CM029023.1 coordinate 43,573,076, forward strand.
TTACAAACTTGATTAATATAAAAGTTAGGAACATTAACTTATACAGACATACTTATCCTATATATTACATTAAACACATGTACAACACAGAACTTATACTACCTATTCGCTACGCCCTTTTCCTTGGATAACTTTTTGCTTGATGACCTTCTATCCCATAGATAAAACATGTTCCTGGTTTGTAGTCAGGACAATACAGAGTAGTATGTCCTTCATAACCGCAAAGCTAACATATTTTTTCCCTTTCTTGCTCGGAGCTGCACACGATGTGTTGCTTGTGGCTCCCATCTGATCAATTTGGATTTTAAGCTTATCTTGTTCTTCCATTGTTTCTATTAACGCTTGACGCAACTGACTATTCAACAACTTTTCTATTTCCCACAGCCTTTCTAGAGAAAAAACTTTATTCCTCAGATCCTGCACCTCCGTTGATGCTTGATCAGCTTTAACTTTAGTGTCCGAATCACTATCTGTCAGCTCCACCTTTCCGAATCTGTTACTACGTTTTCCACGATAACCACCTCGTCTGAGTTGGTTTCATTGTGAGCCTCTATTTTAGATATTGGCTTCGATATTAGCTCGGGTGTATGGATTCGATCCTTCTTTATGCTATAAGCATATAACAAGCCTTTTCCACTAGACATCTACACATATAAATTATCCTGATTAGCATATAGTATATACACACATCAATTAAGAGTTTTATATAAGTTATCTTTTATTTTATTTGACGATGAATTTATTCAATTCATCTCCTTTTTAAACTCTATATGAGTTAATTGTATTTTCAACGTTTCCCTCTGTTCCAAGGTTATAGCCTAAGGTCTAGCCCACCTAAGGTTTGTAACCCTAAGCTCTGATACCAACCTGTAAAGCCCCCAAATCTGGGTACTTGAAATCTGAACTCGGTGCTTCACGATACCATTTCTATGAGCGGAATAATGCTAATAATAATAACAATAATAATAAGATCAACTTAATTTACACACACACACACACACACACACACACATATATATATATATATATATATATATATATATATATATATATATATATATATATATATATATATATAACATTATCTTAATAGTATCAAACTATTGCGTAGAATACCACAAATCTTATTTGGTTAGCTTTCCTTTTCCTTTATTTCTGCATTAGCTTTCTGGTTCTTCACACTTAGCTGAAAATATTTAAATTAAACAAGGATGAGCATTTGAGTGCCCAGCAAGTAATAGCAATTATATATATAAGCTGAAAGGATTTAAATATTTTCTTTGTTCTATCCTTCTACAACAAGTCAATAGTTGTGAAGTAATCTGAACCAATAATAATAACATAACAACCCTCTTTCAAATTTTTGAAACTACGTAATGACTATAAATAGGGTTAAGGTGACATACTATGAACATTATTTTCATTTTCGAAAATGTTAAACAGAACTTCATCTGTAAACCGTCATAACTTACAGGCACGGGGGTGATCAGCCCGTTATACCCTGTATTGATCAATACTACATGCAAGAACGAGGGTATCATTCACTCTGTCCGCCTTGGGCGCATAAAAGTTTTCCCGTATAGGGATGTTCATACTTGTCTGGGTTCCAAATCAAAGGTTTTTTCTTGTTCAACAATAATCTATAATTCAACATATATATATACGGGTAATTGACAAAGGTGTATCAAAATATGATTAAATACAATGATTATCCAAGTGGGGACACTTGTATAACCATTTACGAACAGAATATATATATCTGAATTACCATATACTAACATGTTGATAATCAATGAGCGTATATAATATAGGGTTAGTAATCTGTACAATATTAATATAATTTAGAAACATTCTTACTCATGTCCATTGCATAAAGAAAATGCAAAGGTAAGATACTTGCTTGCTACGCTGCTTACGGTTCGTAACTTAGTTTTATCTTTGATATAACAACCTATCAGTAATAAGATCATTCTACTGATTAGAATAACATATTATAACACATAGCACTGCTTATTGCAGTCAGCACATACCCTAATCACATTGGCACATAAGTTTAACAACCATTGAATCACAAATAAACACATATCTAATCAAATTATTTAAGTCCAGATCAATTTCTGAAACATGTCGGTGTACCGACAGCTTTATCAGGTAATTATCGAGTCTAAGACTCTATCTTAACTCAATATCTGTAATTATTAGTCATATTATTTTTAAATGACTTATAATAATTTTTAAACATTTATTATAATTTATCATGAATTTTTCAAACATCGGAATCATTATTAAATGTTTTAAATATTAAACAATTCTATTATCATTAATATTTAATTAATATTAAATTATTAATGAAACCATTATCAAAATATTAAAGTTTTTTACAATAACTCAAAATACTTTTAAAGTATTAATATTACCCTTAAAGGATTTTAAAAATATTTAAAGTTATTTTTAAATTATTACCATTAATATTTAAATATTAATGCACTATTTATCAAAATATTAAAAGTCATTAATTATAACTTAAAATATTTTTAATTCATTTATATCCTTTTTAAATGATTTTTAAATTAATAAAACCATATTTAAACTATTTATTTAATATAATTATTAAATAAATTTAATATCATTAATAATCATTAATATTAAATTATTAATGAAACTATCCTTTAAATATTAAAAGTTATATTTTATAACTTTAAACACTTTATTTTTCATTTAAAATGATTTTCATAATATTAAAATCTTTTTTAAACTAAATTATTTAGTATAATTATTAAATAACCTTAATATCATTAATAATAATTAATTAATAAAATTTACCTTTAAATATTGAAAGTTATATTTTATAACTTAAAATTTTTTTAAATACCTTATTATTAGTTAAAATGATTTTTAATATAATAAAATTATTTTTAATTAATTTATTTAATTAATTTAGTAAATAACTTAATTATCATTAATATTAATTTATTAATGAATTTTGCTTTAAAATATTAAAAGTAATATTTTATAACTTAAAATATTTTTAAATAACTTATTATCATTTAAAACGATTTTTAATATAATAAAATTATTTTTAATTAATTTATTTAATGCATTTAATAAATAAATTAATTATCAATAATATTTAAATAAATACTAATATTTATGAAAAATATTTCAAATTATTAATATTTAATTTTTATAACTTAAAAATAATTTTTATAATTTTCAGAAATTAATTACTATTTTTAAATAATTTTTGGAATTTAAATAATTAATTTTAATAAAAGTGTTGTTAAAGACTGCCTATAGCGAGAGAACTGTCGCTGTAGGTGTTCTTCGTGTTCTTGGTCAAACCCAGAAATTCAAGTCAGTTTGCCAAGTACCACGTTTGACCAACAATTAATCTTTACACAAAGTGTTTCTGGACATGTTGATTGTCAGATCATGTAGTACAAGTACAAGACTACACGATCCGATAATAAACATCATCATAACATGCATAACCGAAGAGATCTGAGCCTCTAAAGTGGCTGTCAGATAAGAACAGTTCGACTGTCCATTTTTGGGCTTCTACAACTTGTAATCCTTGTAATGTTTTAGTGATTTAAAGGTTGCAGTGTGTAGCCAACATGTAAGACACGAGATCTATTACATAAAGTCATAACAACAACAACACAACCACGAGATCTATGCTGGTCAAAGTATGTCAGAGGACACGTTCAAACTTTTTCTGTGTTACCCAGAAAATATGAACTGTGATCAACTGAGCTACTTTGACCGGTCAGTGAATCCAGTATATTTGATATATAAAGGTTCTAAAAACATGAATCAACAGTTAACATAACATACTATAATATGGTTTCAACAACAAACTCAAAACATCCACAACCTGACAGATCAAAGGCCAACAAATACTTGTCAGACGCTAGTTCTCGGTTTCTAGTCTACCCAGAAATGGCTCGGTAAATGCCAGTCAATGACCTTTGACCGGTTATAACTTACAATCTACAACTGATCTAGGTCTGATTATTGATCCAGAGCAAAGATCTCATAGCATACTACAAGATCAACGCTTAAAATAACAAAAACAATAAACAGGTAGAGATTTACTTTCGTTTTCAGAGCACAAAAAAATAAATTCCCATATTTTTGAAAACTCTTATTTCGAGTATCTAGATATTATGGATCTGCAAGATGCCGACCCAGATCACTTAAATATACTACAAACAACAAGTTTTAACCTAAGATCCTAACATCTAACATAGCAACTGAGATCAGATTCTAGGGTTAGCGTTATACCTCACTTTGAGCAATTTTGATTCTGAGCTTCTGATTTGTTTAAGGAATTTGTGGGCTTGAATATAGGACAGATTTAGCAAAGGATTTCGTAGGTGTGGAGCTTGAGAGAGTTTGGTTGAGTGTTTGGCAAAATTAAGCTACCAAATGAATTTCTCTCTCTCTCTCTCAATCTATATATATAAGGCTAGTTGCAATGTAATGGATGGTTGAGTGACTGATTGCTGGCATTTTAAGTAACATGGGGTTGTTGGATTTGGTCACCAACTCCACACTTGTCAAACTTTAAATTTTACATAATAAAGAAAATCCAAAGAGGGGTATTTTGGGCTTTTCGCTCATAAATTTAATGGCGTTCTGGTAATCTTGTAAACCCTTAGGGTTTGACCCTTAGGGTTTAATCCTAAGTGTGACGCCCCCAAAATTAGGTATACATCACTTAAATATACTACATGCAAGAACGAGGGTATCGTTCACTCTGTCCGCCTTGGGCGCATAAAAGTTTTCCCGTGTTGGGATGTTCATACTTGTTTGGGTTCTAAATCAATGGTTTTATCTTGTTCAACAATAATCTATAATTTAACATATATATATACGGGTAATTGACAAAGGTGTATCAACATGTAATTAAATACAATGATTATCCAAGTGGGGACACTTGTATAACCATTTATGAAGAAAATATATATATCTGAATTACCATATACTAACATGTTGATAATCAATGAGCATATATAATATAGGCTTAGTAATCTGTACATTATTAATATAATTTAGAAACATTATTACTCATGTCCATTGCGTAAAGAAAATGCAAAGGTAAGATACTTGGCTGATACGCTACTTACGGTTTGTAACTTAGTTTTATCTTTGATATAACAACCTATCAGTAATAAGATCATTCTACTGATTAGAATAACATATTATTACACAAAGCACTGCTTATTACAGTCAGCACATACCCTAATCACATTGGCACATAAGTTTAACAACCATTGAATCACAAATAAACACATATCTAATTAAATTATCTAAGTCTAGATCAATTTCTGAAATATGTCGGTGTACTGACAGCTTTATCAAGTAAGTATCGAGTCTAAGACTCTATCCTGTAACTCAATATCCGTAATTATTAGTCATATTATTTTTAAATGACTTATAATAATTTTAAACATTTATTATAATTTATCATGAATTTTTCAAACAGCGGAATCATTATTAAATGATTTAAATATTAAACAATTCTATTATCATTAATATTTAATTAATATTAAACTATTAATAAAACCATTACCAAAATATTAAAGTTATTTATAATAACTCAAAATACTTTTAAAGTATTAATATTACCCTTAAATGATTTTTAGAATATTTAAAATCAATTTTAAATAATTATCATCAATATTTAAATATTAATGTACTATTTATCAAAATATTAAAAGTCATTAATTATAACTTAAAATATTTTTAATTCATTTATATCCTTTTTAAATAATTTTTAAATTAATAAAACTATTTTTAAACTATTTATTTAATATAATTATTAAATAAATTTAATATCATTAATAATAAATTAATAATCATTAATATTAAATTATTAATGAAACTATCCTTTAAATATTAAAAGTTATATTTTATAACTTTAAACACTTTATTTTCATTTAAAATGATTTTCATAATATTAAAATAATTTTTAAACTAAATTATTTAATATAATTATTAAATAACCTTAATATCATTAATAATAATTAATTAATGAAATTTACCTTTAAATATTGAAAGTTATATTTTATAACTTAAAATATTTTTAAATACCTTATTATTAGTTAAAATGGTTTTTAATATAATAAATTCATTTTTAATTAATTTATTTAATTAATTTAGTAAATAACTTAATTATCATTAATATTAATTTATTAATGAATTTTGCTTTAAAATATTAAAAGTTATATTTTATAACTTAAAATATTTTTAAATAACTTATTATCATTTAAAATGATTTATAATATAATAAAATCATTTTTAATTAATTTATTTAATGCATTTAATAAATAAATTAATTATCAATAATATTTAAATTAATACTAATATTTATGAAAAATATTTCAAATTATTAATATTTAATTTTCAGAAATTAATTACTATTTTTAAATAATATTCAGAATTTAAATAATTAATTATAATAAAAGTGTTGCTAAAGACTGCCTATAGCGACAGAACTGTCGCTATAGGTGTTCTTCGTGTTCTTGGCTAAACCCAGAAATTAAAGTCAGTTTGTCAGGTACCACGTTTGACCAACAATTAATCTTCACACAAAGTGTTTCTAGACATGTTGATGGTCAGATCATGTAGTACAAGTACAAGACTACACGATCTAACAATAAACATCATTATAACATGCATAACCAAAGAGATCTGAGCCTCTAAAGTGGTTGTCAGACCTGTTCTTCATTTCTGGGTTACCCAGAAATGAAGAACAGTTTGACTGTCCATTTTTGGGCTTCTACAACTTGTAATCCTTGTAATGTTTTAGTGATTTAAAGGTTGCAGTGTGTAGCCAACATGTAAAACAAGAGATCTATTACATAAAGTTATAACAACAAAAACACAACCGCGAGATCTATGCTGGTCAAAGTATGTCAGAGGACACGTTCAAACGTTTTTTGGGTTACCCAGAAAACATGAACTGTGATCAACTGAGCTACTTTGACCTGTCAGTGAATCCAGTATATTTGATATATAAAGGTTCTAAAAACATGAATCAACAGTTAACATAACATACTACAATATGGTTTCAACAACAAACTCAAAACATCCAACCCCTGACAGATCCAAGGCCAACAAATACTTGTCAGACGCTAGTTTTCGGTTTCTGGGCTACCTAGAAATGGCCCGGTCAATGCCGGTCAACGACCTTTGACCGGTTATAACTTACAATCTACAACTGATCTAGGCCTGATTCTTGATCTAGAGCAAAGATCTCATAGCATACTACAAGATCAACGCTTAAAATAACAAAAATAATAAACATGTAGAGATTTACAAGGCCTGACATTCGTTGTCAGAGCACAAAAAAATAAATTCCCAGATTTTTGAAAACTCTGATTTGGAGTATCTAGATGTTATGGATCTGCAAGTTACTGACCCAGATCACTTAAATATACTACAAACAACAAGTTTTAACCTAAAATCCTAACATCTAACATAGCAACCGAGATCAGATTCTAGGGTTAGCGTTATACCTCACTTTGAGCAATTTTGATTCTGAGCTTCTGATTTGTTTAAGGAATTCGTGGGGCTTGAATATAGGACAGATTTAGCAAAGGATTTCGTAGGTGTGGAGCTTGAGAGAGTTTGGTTGAGTGTTTGGCAAAATTAAGCTACCAAATGAATTTCTCTCTCTCTCAATCTATATATACAAGGCTAGATGCAATGTAATGGATGGTTGAGTGACTGATTGCTGGCATTTTAAGTAACATGGGGTTGTTGAATTTGGTCACCAACTCCCACACTTGTCAAACTTTGAATTTTACATAATAAAGAAAATCCAAAGAGGGGTATTTGGGGCTTTTCACTCATAAATTTAATGGCATTCTGGTAATCTTGTAAACCCTTATGGTTTGACCCTTAGGGTTTAACCCTAAGTGTTACGCCCCCAAAATTAGGTATACATCACCCATCTTGGGTCGTCAGATACATGGCACAGAATTTAAATACAACTTACTAATACAACTGTTGTGTACAATACGACAAAACATAACTGTGAATTTGAATACAATTATTGTCTACTAGAGACTATACAAACTCAAAAGGAGTCATCATTACAATTATTGTCACACTATTTAAAAGAATAGTGAGGACTACTAATACTATTATCTGGTCCATCACTCCGTTCCCCGACTCGTCCCAGCTATATTCTCATTTCCTGAAGAGAACAGTGAAAGAAAGGGTGAGCTCAACTAGCCCAGTAAGAAATATTTTGACTAAGATAATGCAGAATAAATTATCATTAGCCTTCAATAGTGTTAAACTGATAAAATATAACGAACATCAAGTTTAACTGCAGCGGAACAAGCAATTCATTAAAAGAGTCAAGTAGAGAATAAAATCTACTATCTTCTATGATTTAAAAGGTTTTCAACACTGTTATCGCTAGGACTCAGCTTAATAAAATAATTCACATCATCGAATCACCCCTGCACTACGGCCAAGGATATTCTTTAGTATCACGACCACAATTATCCATGCACTACGGGCTAAGAATATTTGTGTACTCATTAATGGTCATGATCATGCCAACAACTGTCTATCAATGCACTATGGGCCAATGAGGACTTTTACCACATCATTTGTAACATTACGGTCATGATTATACCGAATAATCCCTGGTCATAATCATACCAAGTCCATCTATGCACTACAGGCCACAGATGACTTTCAACATTTTATAAACATGAGGATGATGACAATGATATAAGAATTCAATAAAACAAGTTCAAGAATTAATTTATCCAAGAATTAACAACGTCCAAATTGTCAACATGATACTGCTTTGTGGAGTAAAATTCAAGAATGCTTAGAATAATATTTTCATGAAAGGATACTGGATGAAACACAATTATCAAGGATATTCCACAAATTTCATGGAGTATAGAAGTTAAAACTTAACCAACTGAGTATAATAAAGAATAGAATAACAAAAAAAATCACCCGCCATGCGATAGACCGCACAGACAGGTTATTCTAATAGAATAATAAATAATGGAACCAGGTCCGGCGTAAACGCACAGACAAGATATTCCGACAGAATAATAAATAATGGAACCAGGTCCGGCGTAAACTCACATACAGGATATTCCGACAGAATAACAAATAATGGAACCAGGTCCGGTGTAAAACACACAGACAGTATGTTCCAACAGAATAATAACAAGACGGAACCAGGTCCGGTGTAAAACACACAGACAGGATGTTCCAACAGAATAATAATAAAAACGGAACTAGGTCCGGTGTAAAACACACAGACAGGATGTTCCAACAGAATAATAGAAGAATATCACCAAATATAGGGTAGACCGCGTATACAGGTTATTCCAACAGAATAATAAGAAATGGAATAATAAAAGTTCTCTTCATGAATAAGAAAGAATAACACCCCTTACCGTTTTAAGGAAGAACTGAAATAAGGAAGTAGTTAAGTAGCAGAATACTTTTCTTCTCTCTCTCTATAGTTTCTCTCTCTAGAGTTCAGTGAATTCGTAAGAAATAATGAATGAATGAGCTGCTATTTATAGAAGAATGGACTGCATAGTAACTAATCCATGAACGGTCCAGATTGATTTACTTTAATCTGACGGTCCATAATTAAAGAAAAATCTTTTAAATAAAATATAATATATTCTATTTATAGAATAACTTTAATAAAGTATTTTGTTTTATATAAAAAGATGTTTCTGTTTTATTACGTTAATAATACGAATAAAACAAAACTTCATTATCGCTAAATAATTCATATTATTAACTAACAATAATTGAATCAAACTGAGTGACTTCTCACATAAGCATTAATAATCAATACCGTGTGCTACTATGCAACTACACGTATTACTGTACTTTTACTACCGAGTAGTTCAACAGTATCAATGGTAAAACTTCCGCCGTTATTTTTAATAAAATATTTTTGTCGTTTTCTCAATTCGACAATAATTCCGTTGTGGGGTTCACCAATGATTGTGCCATTGTACGAATATTCCCTATTAAAACGAATATTCCCCGACCAATCGAATATTATATAACAACTTGCGTACTTTGCAAAATTTATAAATATTACCCACAACTATAACATTATATCAAATTAACTCCATAATATTCAAAAATGATAATTATAGAAAATTCATCTTTATTTATAAAAGTTGAGGTTTTACACTAAGGTTTAGCATAATTCATTTGTAGGATTTCCAATTTAGGGTTTGCACAAAAAAATAAAATTAAATAAATTTTAGTTTCTAAAATTTTGAAATTAGGGTTTTCTAATTATGATTAATTTTCTAATTACACAATACATGAACATTAGTGTTTTAATGTCCACTAATTAGCATTGAGCATACAATTAACAAATTAGGGTTACCAAATTAGCAAATTAGGGTTACACATTTAAGAATTAGGATTTCTAGTTAATTAGGATTTTCAATATTTATTAGAGTTTTCCTAATTAACAATTATAATTCTAATACTCGTTAATTAATCACATTAACACAATTACAACCGATCTCGAACTCTAATTTGAGTTTCGAATTAGGATTTTCTCATTTCCGAAATTAGGGTTTTATAATTAGGGTTTTCTAAAGATTAATTAGGGTTTCTAGATTTTAATTAGGGTTTACCTAATTAATTAAATCATTATATAATACACAACATAAATCATATACACAGTTTTATAGCAGTCTTAAACTCACTATTGATTCTCAAATTAGGGTTTTCCTCAGTAAAACTAGGGCTTAACCAATTAATATTACGGTTTTAAAATTATACACCATAATTGACCAACCATCATTAATACGTACATACAGTACCTATTTATAGCACTGAAAAATTAAAATATAATTAATATTATATTATTATTCTCATCCTTCGATAAAAATCCAAATTTAGGATTATGATTCCATATCTAATTTATTCTTCCATATTTAACCTTAATCATTAAGGTAAAATAATTAACTTAATAATCTGTACAAAAATTCATATAATAAAATAATTATTATAATTATTCTAAAAATCACTCCACATATTATTTAAATAATATATGATTATATTTTCATTAATAAAAACATTTCTGCTATAAATTAATTATTATAAAAATATACTTTATAAAAATTAATAATTCTAAAATAAAATTATTTGTAAATATTTATGTAATAAATATATTTTTATTTACCACATAAATACATATACACCTTATCTTGTACAAATTCTCATCCTTAAAATAAAAAAAAATTATACGCAAAATTATTTATTTATTTATATAAAAAATATCGGGTTATTACAGTAATGGAGGGGTAAAAGACAACTTTTGTCACCTATACAATGAAAGGAGAGGTGAATTTTTGGTGGGAGGCAAATCAAGTTAAAGTCGGAGAAGGGAGTAGTGGTGAAAGGACTGGAAAGAGGAAAGAAGATAAGGTTAGGAATGCCAAAAATAGGCCAGGAGGTGGAAAGAAACATGTTGTGCAGTGTAGAAATTATGGAATGAATCACTCAGGAGAGTGTTTAAAGGGAAAGTCTGTGTGCTACAAGTGTTGGCAAAAGGGACATATCTCTCCTAACTGCCCCAATTCAAGAATGTATAGTGGGTGTTTTATTTGTAAATCAATGGAGCATAAGGTGAAAGAATCTCCAAAAGGTAGAAGGGAGGCAGGGAGCGCGAATACGGGGAAAAGCAGCGGGACAGTGGTGATGACGGGACCCACTTCAACAAGAAAACTAACTAAATCAACCGTCGGAGTCTTCAACAAGACAATGCAAGATACGATAGTAGTCGGGAATGGAACTCCAATTATTATTGGAATAAATTTTATTTTTTTATATATGATTTTCTTATATATAGTAAACTATTTTATAAATAAATTTTGAAACAAGAATTTGAAATTATTAGAAATCAAACTTCCGTATAATTAGATAGACAAACTTTAGGCTGAATAGTTAAAGATCAGTTCGATCAAATTTGGTCGAGATCTACTTGCAATGATTGTGTATGCTATGTACCCTAGTATGTATAGGTTTTGAAAAGGAAATTCCGGGGACGGAATCCTTATAAAGGAGGGTGAATATAATAACCCGATATTTTCTATATAATTAAATAAGAAATTTTGCGTATAATTTATTTTTAGTATTATTAAAATAAATGTGAGAATATGTGTAAAGTAATGTGTGTATATATATATATATATATATATATATATATATATATATATATATATGTATATATGTAATAAAAATAAAATTTATTTATTACATGAATATTTACAAATAATTTTTTAGAATTATTGATCGTTATAAAGTATATTCTTATAATAATTAATTTTATAGTGAAAATATTTTTATTATTTATTTTCCATGAAAATAAGTTTATAATATTATTTAAACAATATATTTAATGATTATTAGAATTATTATAATAACTATTTCATTATATGAATTTATTTCAGATTAATTAAGTTAATTATTTTAAGTTAATTAATAATGGTATGTATATGAAAGATAAATCAGATATGGAATCCAAACCCTAATTCTGGATTTAGAATAAGGAATGTGAATAATAATATAATATTATTATTTTTCAAGTGCTATAAATATGTATGTTATGTGTGTAAGGTTAATTTGTGGAACAGTTTTAGTGTATCATGACAAACCCTAGTATTACGGTAATAAACCCTAATTTGAAACTCAAACCGGAGTTGATGATTGGTAAGAAATTGTGTTATGTGATTAATGTTAATTATTATAGATAATAATTTTAATTAGGAAAACCCTAATTATAGAAAACCCTAATTGTTAATTGGAAACCCTAATTTCCAAATTCAAAACCCTAATTGCTAAGTTATTAACCCTAATCGCTAAATTAGAAAGCTTTATGTTGATTAGTGAATTAGTAAAACTAATTTCAAGTCTAATGTAATTAGAAAACCTATTTAATTAGCAAACCTTAATTTTTATTTATAAGAAACTAAAAATTTTATTTTTAAACCCTTAATAAAAATCCTAGAGAAATTTAAATTTGTGGAGCCTTAGGATTAAACCCTAAGGATTTTCCAAGTTTACCAATGTGCTATCAAATTTATAATTCAAATGACCAAAATGCCCTTATGCACATTATTTAATAGTTGCTTGCAAATCTTTCCATATATGTAGTAGGTGACCTAATGAGATTGCCCATGTGACTTAAAACAACATATATCAGCCATATATTGACAGCTACACCAGCCATACATTTCATCTAGCTCAATATATATATATATATATATATATATATATATATATATATATATATATATATATAGATTAAGAGAGAGAAAGTTTATAAATTTGGGTTATTTGTGTTCTAACACTGATCAACCCACTCTCTCTCTCTCACCAAACCTCCGAAATACATTAGTATTTCAGTCCCAAATTCAGTCCCTAGTTCAACCAAAACAAATCAGAAACCCTAAGATCAAGATTGATCAAAGTAAAGGTAAAAACCCTATCTTAGATTCTGATCTTGATAGCTATGCTAGATGTTATGATTTAGTGTTAAAACATGTTGTTTATGGTATAAATAGATGATCTGGGTTCCTAAATGTTAGATCCATAACATCTAGAGGCTCGTATTTGAAGTTCTTAAAAATCTAGAAATTTTTGTTTTTGTTGTCTGACAGTGAATGTCAGGCCTTGTAGATCTGTGCTTGTTTATTATTTTGGTGATTTAAAGGTTTGAAGTTGTAGTCTGTAATGCTGTTAGTAATTTACAAGTGGGTTCATGATCAATGCACGCGTAGATCGAAAGTTATTCACGGTCAAAGTTCGTTGACCGAACACGAACGAAGTTTTCTAGGTAACCCAAAAAACTGAAGAACGCGTGTTCTGGCAGTAACTTTGACCGGCTTTGATTTTGTTGCTGGAAAGTTGTTAGGATGACTATTTGTATCTAGATTATAGTATGTCATGAGTACTACAAGTTCAAAGCACGTTCGAACCTTATAAAGCCTCAGATTGATCATAGTAATTGGTCAAACATCGTTGACCGTTAACCTTAACTTTCTGGGTAGCCCAGAAAGTTGAGACAGTGGTCTGACAAGTACTTTAGGAGCACAGATCTTGCATCTTGATGATTTGTAAACCTTCTAAGTGCTTGATACATGTTCTCTGTTAGTTTATCTACATAGCCCGACGTCTAGAACACATTTACCATGAAGAGATTGCACAATATAAGGCCACCAAGGTCGTTGACCGGCCATGACATTATATTATAGGCAGCCCAGAAACAAGAAGAACAGCTCTGACAGCATGTTCTGAACCTTAGATCTTGCTCATGTGTTATGCTTTGGTTCAGAAATCGTTTTGAACTTGTACTATTACATATATACTACAACATTTGGTCAATAGCTAGCCTAGAAACATTGTAGACAATGAATTACACATGGTCAAACGTGGCCCCTTAGCGACTGACTGTCAGTGTTCTTGAGCCTCAAGAACACCTACAGCGACAGAAACCGTCGCTAAAGCCTTTAGCGATGAATTTAATTATTTTAGTTTTCTAATTTTCGGAAAGTGATTAAAAATAGAAATAAATTCTAAAAATCATCTAAAACTAGTAATTAATTTCTAAAAATTACAAAAATTATTTTAAGTTATAAAAATTAAATTTTAATAATTTTACATATTTTTCATAAATATTAGTATTTATTTGAATATGATTGATATTTAATTTATTTAATAAATGCATTAAATAAATTAATTAAAAATAATTTTATTATATTAAAAATTATTTTAAATGATAGTAAGGTATTTAATAATATTTTAAGATAAATATTAATAAGTATTTAATATTAAAGATATTAGATTTATTTAATACTTATATTAAATAAATTAGTTAAAAATGATTTTAATATTATAAAAAATCATTTAAAAAAAATAAATAGTTTAAAAATATTTTAAGTTATAAAATTTGACTTTTACTATTTTAAAGGTAAATTTCATTAAGAATTTAATATTAATAATATTTGATTTATTTAATAATTATATTAAATAAATAGTTTAAAAATGATTTTTTATATTTAAAAATCATTTAAAAAGGATATAAATGATTTGAAAATATTTTTAAGTTATAATAAATGACTTTTAATATTTTGATAAATAGTACACTAATATTTAAATATTAATGATAATTATTTAAAAATGATTTTAAATATTTTAAAAATCATTTAAAGGTAATAAAAATATTTTTAAAATATTTTGAGTTATTATAAATAACTTTAATATTTTGGCAATGGTTTCATTAATAATTTAATATTACTTAAATATTAATGATAGTAGAATTATTTAGTATTTAAATCATTTAATAATAATTTTAGTGTTTGAAAAATTATGATTAATTATAATAATTATTTAAAAATTATTATAAGGCTATAAAAAATAATATGACTGATATTTAAATTATCTAATGGAATATTGAACTATAGAATAGAGTTTTAGACTCGATAATTACCCGATAAAGCCGTCGGTACACCAAATTGACTTTGAAATTGATCCAGACCTAGATAGTTTGACTTGATAGGTGATTGTTTATGATCCAATGACTGATATAACTGTGTGACAATGTGATTAGGTTATGTGCTGACTACAAATAGCAGTACTATGTGTTGTGATATGTATTTCTAATCGATAAAATGATCTTATTAATGATAGGTCTCGACATAAAAGATAAAACTAAGTTGCGTAACTGTAAGCAGCAGACCAGGCAAGTATCTAACCTTTGCATTTACTTTATGCAATGGACATGTTTAAGCCAATTTTAGAACTCTATTGATATTGCTATGGTTCATGTATCTATACTTTATAGACATGCCAGTTCTTGAATTTTATTCGATCATTGGTTATCAATTCAGTATTATTGTACAATCCAAATATAAATTATGTTCGTTAATTTCTAAAATTTGTTAAACTAGTGACCTCACTTGGATAATCTTTGTATTTAATCATATGTTGATACATAATTATTGTTTTCCAGTATGTATATGTTAATTAAAAGATGTCTAAGCTATTTGACTCGGCTAGACATAGATTTAAAGATAGCGTTGAGATATGTCTTAGCTAATTATTATGGCAAGACGAATATTTGTTAGAACATGATAGGTTCGAGAAAAGAACTCAATTATTATTGATAGGTCGATGCCAATTGTTTCGGCTAAAACGAAAAAGCGATTAGATTTTGAAATCATAGTATTTCGTTGTTATAATTCAAATTCTAATTGTAAGACTGAGAAAACAACCTTTAATATAAAGGGGAACCTATTGGTCGTGTATTCGACTATTGCGAAGTATTATGCATAATATAGGGTATAATGAAGCTTATCACTTATTATATTTGCAGAGGGGTATGACTTAATATTTATGGTTATCTGATACACCTAGGTATATCAAAGCAAATCTTTGATAGTTACTCTAGAATTAAGTTCAATATCCTTAGGGATCACTCAGCATAAACTCTGGAAAATACTCCACTTTGTTATTGCGTATAATTAATTCTTGTGATTCAGTTGAATATCAAAAATCAAAAACAAAGTTCATAGTCTATTGACTGCTCTGCATTTATAGTCAGTACGTAGTTTCAAAATTTGAGATAGATTTGATATGTTGTTATTATTGGTTCAGCTTCATAATTGTTGATTCGTTGTAGAAGTGTCATTCACATGAGCCATTTACTTCTTTTAGCTAACGTTTATTGTCTGTTATTACTTGCTGGGCACCCAAATGCTCATTCTTGCTTTAAATGTAAATGTTTTCAGCTAAGCGTGAACAACCTGAAGGTTCAGGTAGGAACAAGGGAAAAAGAAAGCAAACAGAATAAACTTATGGTATCTTATGTAATAGTTAGACGTTATTAAGACTTTGAAATTTATTATTTATCATGTAATAAAATGTAGTAAAGGTCGCGTACATGGGACTAGACAACTCTGATATTGTAAATTAAGTTTGATATTTATATTATCGTTATTATTTCGCTCAAAGAAATGGTATCGTGAAGCACTGAGTTCGGGTTCCAAGTACTTAAATTTGGGGACGTCACATTAGCCACCGTAAGGAGGCAAGGATCCAGATGAGGACTTTGTTTCACCGATCAGTGGCTAGGAACGTAGAGTTGACAGGGAAGTTAGAGGAAATGGAGCAGAGGGTTTTGAGCGAGAGGACGGAGAAGGAGGCTCTCCGTACTCAGTTAGAGACGGAGGTGATGGATAGGATTCACTTCGAGGAGAAGTGGGAGGAAGCCAATGATAGGGCTAATGATCTAGAGGATGAAGTGGGGTGCAAGAGGAGGAAGATGAACAAGATGGGCCATGCTCTACACACGGCCATGGAGAGGTTAATTAATGGGATAAATCACTACCCGGCAAAGCAGGGACAGACCCGGCATACCATAAGCCGAGACATGGTGGCGCAAATTACTCAGAAGGAATACTAGAGCGTCGTGGAGCGTGGAATGTTAGATTGAGTCTAGAGAAAGAAATTTAGTAGTTGTATTATATTTAATTATGTGCTGTTTAATTTGTTGTAGAAATCTCAGTCTTTTGTGTAAGATATGAGATAGTAGTAAACCCCGACTTTTGTAAAATGTTAAAGGGGTAGTAAGCTGGTGTTGTCCCCATCTTTTGTGATAATAGGGGATATGTGTTATCATTTATAATTGTATGCTAGAGTGGAACATGTAATTGTAACGATTTGGCATATGAATATAAATGATCTTATTTCAGAAACATGTTTTAAAATTTTATTTCTACGAGGAATGTATAAGTAATATAACTAGATAATAAAATAAAATATTTATGATGCAGAAACATGCCGCCTAGACGTAGAATAACGGCACCGAAAGAGTTGGTTAATGATGAGAGAGGACCAGTAGACTTGATACAGAGGCTTGTAGATCAGTTAGGGGAAGCTCTTAGTGGAAGGAATGAACCAGTACCACCCGTTCCCCAAGCAGTTCAAGTTACGAACTTTAAAGATTTTAGGAGTGTAGGACCTCTGAAATTCGTAGGCACTACCGATTCGATCGTGGCTCAGACATGGATTAAAGAGATGGAGAAGGCTTTCACCATCGCTCGTGTGGGTGAAGACCAGAAGACGACATTTGCAACCTACATGATGTGAGGCAAAGCGAACTACTGGTGGAAGGCGAATCAACAGAGAACGAGAGAATGGATAGTCACTTGGGAGAGGTTTAAGACTCTGTTCTTTGAGAATTATTTCCCAAAGAGCATGAAGAATAAGATGGAGGTAAAGTTCTTAGAGCTTAAGCAAGGAGATATGATGGTGGCGCAATACGCAGCTAAGTTCAATGAACTAGCCTGATTTGCTGAACACCAGGTGGTAGATGAAGAGAGAAAAGCTAGGCATTTTGAGCAAGGACTGAAGCCTTGGTTTTTTAACAAGGTGTCGGTTCTTCAGATTAACTCTTTTACAGCGTTGTTAGAAAAGGCTATTATTGCCGAGGGAGAAAGCGAAGCATTAAGCCTGTATAACAAAGAGAAAAAGGGAAAGAGCGCCTGTGGAGAAAACTACGGAGGAAGTAGTAGCAGAGGTAGTAACTTAGGAAATAGGAAGTGGGATAATAACAACAACAACAAGAATCTCAACAATCAAGTGGGGAAATTTCGGGGAGAGTTTAAAAAGAAGGTGGAAGGATGCCCAAAGTGTGGAAGGTATCACCAAGGTGAGTGTTTGAAAGGGCGCAGTGTATGTTACAACTGAGGGACGCATTTTTCCTAACTGCCCAAAGCCAAAGAAGATCAAAGGTTGTTACGCTTGTGGTTCGGCTGATCACCTGATCAAAGACTGCCCAAAGAAAGGAAGCGGCGGAGGAAACAGCCAGCACGGAGGGAGTGGAAAATTGATGATTGGCGGACCAACGTCATCTAACCATCTAACTCCCAGAACATTTAATATGACCGTCCAGGATGTCGTAGCTGCAAAGGACGTTGTGTCATGTATCATCCCAATCAATAATATGAATGCCTATGTATTATTTAATTCGAGTGTCACCTGTTCTTTTGTATCTGAGGAATTTTCTAATGAACTTAATTTACCCTGGGAATGATTAGGAAATCCCTTGAACATAGAAGTTGCGAATAAGGAAGTAATCCCTGTAGAATACTTTTATCGAAACTGTCGCGCAAACATAAGGGAACATGAGCTGAGCGTAGACTTGATTCCTATTAGACTAGGAGAATTTAACGTAATACTGGGAATGAATTGGTTATATAACCATGCGGGGGTAATTGATTGTTAGAACAAGTGTGTGAACCTTCAGACTCCGAGTAAGTCTAAGGTAGTGTTTTATGGTAGCTCATCGCTTAAGCAATCATGGTTCGTTACGATGATACAGGCCAAGAAATTGTTAAGAAAAGGATGTATAGGTTATTTAGCTTACATCGTAGATACTGGGAAAAAAAGGAGTAGAAATTAAAGACATATCCGTAGTAAATGAATTTCAAGATGTATTTTCGGACGATTTGCCTGGTTTTCTGCCAGACAGAGAAATCAAATTCGTAATAGATTTAGCACTGGGAATAACACCAATTTTGAAAGCTCTATATCGTATGGCGCCGGTAGAAATGAAGGAATTGATGATACAACTTCAAGAGTTATTGTATAAGGGTTACATTCGATCGAGTGTGTCTCCTTGGGGAGCACCAGTGTTATTCTTGAAGAAAAAGAATGGATCAATAAGGCTCTGTATTGATTATCAATAATTGAACAAAGTAACGATCAAGAACAGATATCCACTACCGAGGATAGACGACTTATTTGATCAACTGAAGGTAGCGAAATGTTTCTCGAAGACCAACCTACGGACGAAATATCACCAACTGAAAGTGCGGGATGAGGAAATACCAAAGACTACGTTTTGAACCCGTTATGGACATTACGAGTTTTTGGTAATGTCATTTGGTTTGACTAATGCTCCAGCAGCATTTATGGACATGATAAATTGAGTTTTCAAGCCATACTTGGATAAATTTGTAGTAGTTTTCATCGACGACATTTTGATCTACTCAAAGATAGAGGAAGAACACGCCGAACATCTGAAGATTGTTTTGGAGGCACTACAGAAGGAGAAAATGTATGAAAAAATTTTAAAGTGCGAATTTTGGATGAAGAAGGTTCAATTCTTTGACCACGTGGTGGATGAGAATGGAATTTCAGTAGACCCTGAAAAGGTCAAAGCAGTAAGTAATTGGGAACAACCGAGAAACCCGACGGAGGTGAGAAGTTTCTTAGGATTAGCTACGTACTATCGAAGATTCATCCAAGATTTTTCTAAGATATCGACCCCGTTGACTAATCTGACAAGGAAGACGGTGAAATTTGTATGGACCAACAAATACGAAGAGAGATTTCAAGAGTTAAAGTGGTTATCATTACCAGATGATATGGGAGGATTTGTGGTGTATAGTGATACGTCACATAGAGGACTGGGTTGTGTACTGATGCAACATGGCAAAGTCATTGCGTATGCGTCACGACAATTGAAGGATTACAAAAAACGATACCCTACTCACGACTTAGAGTTAGTGGCAGTAGTTTTTGCGTTAAAGATATGGAGGCATTATTTGTACGGAGAGAAATGTGAGGTATACACGGACCACAAAAGTCTGAAATATATCTTCACATATAAGGAGTTGAATATGCATTAGAGGAGGTGATTGGAATTGATCAAATATTATGACTGCGACATCCTTTATCACTCAGGGAAGGCAAACGTAGTTGCCGACGCTCTAAGCAGAAAAGGAAGGGAGAAATTATTTCAATTGACAACTCAGGAGGAGTTAATAAGGGATATGGAGAAGTTAGAAATAGAAGTGAAGGGACCGGAAAGGTCTGGAGAGAAATTATTTGCAGTAGAAGCTCGTCCAACCTTGTTGGATAGAATAAAGGAATCCCAAGAAAAGGATGAAGAATGTGAGAAAATTAGGAAAAGGATTTCAGAAAGTGAGGAAGAGAAATTTCGAATGGGTAGAGACGGTATCTTAAGATTCGAAGTAAGAGTGTGGGTAACAGCAGTAACTGAGTTGAGAGAAGAGATTCTGCATGAGGCACATAATACGACGTATTCCGTTCATCTGGGAGGCACAAAGATGTACTGAGATTTAACACAACATTTTTGGTGGCCCAATTTAAAACGGGAAAGTCACATAATGCATTAGTAGGTGTTTGACTTGTTAATGCATAAAAGTAGAGCATCAGTGGCTGAGTGGTTTACTACAACCGTTAGAAATATCAGAGTGGAAATATGAGCATATTAAGATGGACTTCATGGTAGGACTTCCAGTTACGTAGAGAGGTTATGATGCCATTTGGGTTATCTTTGATTGACTTACGAAGACCGCACATTTTCTACCGATCAAGATCCGCTACAGTTTAAATCAGTTAGTGAGTCTGTACGTAAAGGAAATTGTTTCATGACATGGAGTGCCGGTATCGATTGTTTCTGACTGAGACCCGCATTTCATGTCAAAATTTTGGAAAAGCTTGCAAGAGAGGATGGGAACACGGTTGAGGTTAAGTACCGCATATCACCCTTAGACAGATGGACAAAGTGAGCAGACAATACAAACGCTAGAGGACATGCTTAGAACTTGTGTGATGGACTTTAAGGGAAATTGGAACGACCACCTACCCTTAGTCGAATTTGCGTATAATAATAGTTACCATGTGAGTATCGGCATGCCACCGTACGAAGCTCTTTACGGGAGAAAGTGTAGAACGCCAATATGTTGGGATGAAGTCGGAGAGCGACGAATACTCAGACCAGAGTTAGTACAACAAACCGTAAACGTGGTGACAGTGATAAGAGCTAGACTAGTAGCAGCTCAAGATCGCCAGAAGAAATACGCAAATTTGCATCGGCAGGATTAAGATTTTAAAGTCGGTAGTTTCGTATTCTTGAAGGTATCTCCATGGAAGGGAAAGATCCGTTTCGGCAAGAAAGGAAAACTGAGTCCAAGATTCATAGGACCGTTCGAGATACTGAAACGAGTGCGCGAGGTAGCATACAAAGTTGCTTTACCACCCGAGTTGGAGCACATCCACAACGTGTTCCACATTTCCGTATTGCGACCATACAAGTCCGACTACAAGCATGTGATTTCGTACAAGCCCATTCAAGTGGAGAAGAACTTAGCATATGGAGAAATTCCTATACAAATTCTAGATAGGAAGGAGCAAACTTTAAGGAACAAAGTCATTTCTTCTGTAAAAGTACCTTAGCGTAACCACGATGTCGAGGAGGCTACATGGGAATTAGAAGATAGGGTAATGAGGGATTATCCCCATCTATTTGTGTAACCTGGTAGCAATTCCATGACGAAATGTTTATAAGGGGGGATGATGTAATACCCGAGAATTTTCATGTCTTATTAAATGAATATATTAATAAAAATAAATATTTATTTGAATAAAAATGATTTTGTGTTATAAGATAAGTTAACTACATTATATTGAATAATTGAATAATCGAGAATATATAGAAATTGTGGTGAACTCGTTAAAAGCCTTGTATGGCACAGTGATGTGAAATATTAATAAATATATTAATTAACGAAAGAATTGTTAAGCGAACAATTAATCTATAGTAATTGTTATTTTTTATTGTAGAATATTAATTAATTATTAATGATGACTGATTAATGATATGTGATTATTAATTGTTATTATGAGTAAAGTAAATTGCATGATTAGAATTGTACTATTTAAATAATTTATGTGTAGAAGACATGTGATGTTATTTAGTTCTTACATTAAAAAGAAAGTGTGGTGTGACACATTAATATATATAAACTATATAATAAAGTGTAGGGAATTATAAGTTACAAAAACAATTGTTTATGTGACAATAAGTATGTGTGGGAACATTAAAAAATGTACTCTGTCAAGGAATTTTAACTATTCTAATAAGTGAATATAACTGGAATAATAAAGTTTTAAGGGGATATTAATTACTAGTGGGTAATTAAATGGAGTCCATACATATTATAAATATTAATTAGACTAGACTAATGTACATGAATTATATGAGATGAGTATAAAATTATCTTTACATTCCTAATATGGTAACAATTGTACCTTAATATTATATCATGGGAATTAACAAGGAACCAAACCAAGCCTTAGTTAATAAAGTTACTGAGATTTGCTCTTGTCCCTAATTGAGTGTCACAAAGTACATGAACAGTAACTCACTCTATAATACGTGAACATAATTCGATAGTTGAAGCTAGAGGTTACTGTGATGATGGCTAGGCTAATGGCTGAGGTGGGGTGGTTGGCCAACTTCTTCTTGTCCATTGTCTTCTTCTTTTATACTTTGGGTTTAAACCTTAGATTAAAGCAATTGTCTGGTTTTGTGTTCTTCTATAAATAGCAGCTACACTTCTTTATTTCTTGTTACTGAGAGTTATATATGAATTACAAGTTGAGAGGGTGAATTGCTTGTCAGTTAAGAGGGGGTCTGAGATTGTAAGGAATTCATTTAAGCTTCAAGAGGTATAAATTCTGTTTTTGTGTTCTTGAGTTTGAGTTTTTCAAATTCTTATAATTGCTTGAATTCTCTGTTAATTGATATGGAATAGCATACCATTGTGTTGTCTGAGTTTGTATGCATATCTAAGAGCTTTGCAGGTAGTCTGGTTGCAAGTTTAGTAGTGAATGTGATAAGGCTCTACAAAAGCAGAGCCATAATTTTTGATTCTGCTCGAAGTGGCACGGCCGCGCCACTTCTATAGCTCAATACCGCGCGGCCGCGCATGGTGTTTTTCTCAAATACTGCTTGTAGTGATCCAGTGTTATGATGAACATGCTATATGGGTTTGAATATGCATGTAAATGACCCTAGCATGTGGTTAGATATTATTTTGAACATAGTACGTTGTTTTAGCTTGATTTGCGTTGAGTTTTCAAGAAAACTTCAAGATTTGGAAAACTAGAAATGGTAAACTTGGGATAATATATATTCTGATTTTGTGAGCATGTGAAAATAATCTAGGTATGCACGTACATGAGTATAACATAAGGCATGAACTGGTTTGGTGTATAATAGAGTTTTCTAGCTTGGTTTTAAAGGAAAACTTGAAGTTTTGCAAAACAAAGTATAATGAGCATTATGTTTTCAAATTTTGATATTTCTAGCTTATTCAAATAACTTGAGTATGTGCACAAATGCGTACGAAAGTATGATTTAGACAATGTGTGCTTATCTTGCATGCTTAAATAAGTTTACTAAAGAGACATATAATTTCAAATATAAACTTGATCAACTATGTACATTGAGTTAAGATTGTGAGCATGCTTATGTGGTTTAATTTGTGCGTATGAGACATCACAATTAGGTGTGTTATGTGTGTACATATGATTAATATGAATGCCTAGTGAGTCTTATGCATAGTAAAACTAGTTAAATGTGGCTTAGAACAAGCATGAAGGAACTAGAATGTCATAACTTGTAGTACATGACTAATCTAATGCAAACATGAGTTGTTGAGATCTATGGATCATATAGTATGTGTTCAACAATCAAACGTAAGAAAAATTATGAATCTTACACTTAAAGTCTCGATTAAATGAGAATAGATGGTGACCTATGATAATGCTATGATATGAGGTCAAACTTGGTTATCCACATACTAACATGTTCGTTTTGCATGATTTCTTATGTATATACTAGTCGTGTGTGCTCAGACCTTCTGTAGAAGCAACCATGTCTTGGTTTGCACTAGGAGCAGCGCGGTCGCGCCACTCCTTAGTATAAACTAAGCGCGGCCGCGCCAGTCTGTGGTAGGAACAATTTTTGTAAATAGTTTGAAGATGTTTGCATGCTTGAAGTGTTACTCTAACATGTATATTATGACTATTACATATCCACTATGTTAAGACGCATGCTAGGTGATAGGAGTGGATGATTAATGAAGTGATTATAGAATTTCATATGATAAGTGCAAAAAATATTTGCAAAACCATAAAACAACGATTAAAGACTATGTTATTTGACTTCATGGTGACTTATAAATTGATTTTGTGTTACTAGTATGCAAGGTTTGGAATGAAGTATGTGAAGAGTATACAACTAAGTTAGACATTTATGTATGTATTTAAACTTACATATCGTGTATGAGCATATGTAACTAATGAATATCCTATGCACGTATTATATTATGTTACGATTCGAAAGAGTATTGATAAGCGATAATTTTGGTAAACTACTGTGACGCCCCCAAAATTAGGTATACATCACCCATCTTGGGTCACCAGATACATGGTACTGAATACAAATACAACTTAATAATACAACTGTCGTGTACAACACGACCAAACATAATCTGTGAGTTTGAATACAAATATTGTCTTCTAGAGAGTATTCATACTCAAAAGGAGTCCTCATTACAATTATTATCACACTATTTCACAGAATAGTGAGGACTACTAATGCTATCCTTTGGACCATCACTCTGTTTCCTGACTCGTCCCAGCTATATTCTCATTTCTTGAAGAGAACAGTGAAAGAAAGGGTTAGCTCAACTAGCCCAGTAAGAAATATTATGACTAAGATAATGCATAATAAATTATCATTAGCCTTCAACAGTGTTAAACTGATAAAATATAACGAACATCAAGTTTAACTGCAGCGGAACAAGCAATCCATTAAAAGAGTCAAGTAGAAAATAAAATCTACTATCTTCTAAGATTTAAAAAGTTTTTCAACACTGTTATCGCTGGGACTCAGCTTAATAAAATAATCCACATCATCGAATCACCCCTGCACTACGGCCAAGGATATTCTTTAGTATCACGACCACAATTATCCATGCACTACGGGCCAAGAATATTTGTGTACTCATTAATGGTCATGATCATGCCAACAAATGTCCATCAATGCACTACGAGCCAATGAAAACTTTTACCACATCATTTGTAACATTACGGTCATGATTATACCGAATAATCCCTGGTCATAATCATACCAAGTCCATCTATGCACTACAGGCCACAGATGACTTTCAACATTTTATAAACATGAGGATGATGACAATGATATAAGAATTCAATAAAACAAGTTCAAGAATTAACAACGTCCAAATTGTAAACATGATACTGCTTTGTGGAGTAAAATTTAAGAATGCTTAGAAGAATATTTTCATGAAAAGATACTGGATGAAACATAATTATCAAGGATATTCAACAAATTTCATGGAGTATAGAAGTCAAAACTTAACCAACTAAATATAATAAAGAATGGAATAACAAAAGAAATCACCATGCATGCGATAGACCGCACAGACAGGTTATTCCAATGGAATAATAAATAATAGAACCAGGTCCGACGTAAAACACACAGACATGATATTCCAACAGAATAATAATAAAGACGGAACCAGGTCTGGTGTAAAACACACAGACAGGATGTTCCAACAGAATAATAATAAAGACGGAACCAGGTCCTGTGTAAAACACACAGATAGGATGTTCCAACAGAATAATAATAAAGACGGAACTAGGTCCAGTGTAAAACACACAGACAGGATGTTCCAACAGAATAATAGAAGAATGTCACCAAGTATAGGGTAGACCGCGTATACAGGTTATTCCAACAGAATAATAAGAAATGGAATAACAATAGTTCTCTTCATGAATAAGAAAGAATAACACCCCTTACCGTTTTAAAGAAGAACTAAAATAAGGAAGTAGTTAAGTATCAGAATACTTTTCTTCTCTCTCTCTATAGTTTCTCTCTATAGTTTGTCTCTCTAGAGTTCAGTGAATTCGTAAGAAATAATGAAGGAATGAGCTGCTATTTATAGAAAAATAGAATGCATAGTAACTAATCCATGAACGGTCCAGATTGATTACTTTAATCTGACGGTCCATATTTAAAGAAAAATCTTTTAAATAAAATATAATATATTCTATTTATAGAATAACTTTAATAATGTATTCTGTTTTATATAAAAAGATGTTTATATTTTATTACGTTAATAATACGAATAAAACAAAACTTTATTATCGCTAAATAATTCATATTATTAACTGACAATAATTGAATCAAACTGAGTGACTTCTCACATAAGTATTAATAATCAATACCGTGTGCTACTATGCAACCACACGTGTTATTGTACTTTTACTACCGAGTAGTTCAACAGTATCAATGGTAAAACTTCTGCCGTTATTTTTAATAAAATATTTTTGTCATTTTCTCAATCCGACAATAATTCCGTTATGGGGTCCACCAATGATTGTGCCGTTGTACGAATATTCTCTGTTAAAACGAATATTCCCCGACCAATCGAATATTATATAACAACTTGCGTACTTTGTAAAATTTATAAATATTACCCACAACTATAATATTATATTAAATTAACTCCATACTATTCAAAAATAATATTTATAAAAAATTCATCTTTCTTTATAAAAGTTGGGGTCTTACAACTACGCTTGAGGTAAGTACTCGAACCTTACTCTTTATTGGACATTACTTGAACTTATGCTATTATTGATCGTACAAGTAGAACTTTGAAGAAATAATACTTCGTAAGGAATATTCAAACATTGACCCGAACGATAAGTGTTCATATATATATTGTGAAAGAAACTATCTAAGCCATTGATTCAGCTATATTATTGATATTTGATCAAAAGTCACCCAAACCAAATTACCTTGGTGTGGACTCTTATAACTTAGAAGAACTACCCTCTTAGTAGGGGAATTATATATATTGTCGGGGAACCGACGTGTGCACATGAAAAAGACTAAATGTTATGCATGACATAGGGTACCTTAGGCTGATCATCTGTCGTACTCGTTTTGTAGAATTATCAGTTGTATAACTGTTAATTCTAGGAGAAGTTCATAGTCCTTAGTGACTGCTCAGTATTCATTACCTTGAAATCTTGAATTGATAAATCTTTGAATATTATTGATATTTCTGTCCATAGCGACTGTGGTTGATAATCATTGATACATCTTGCTATCTTGAACCATCACTATCAATATACCCTTGATAAATTGAAAACTATATTGAATACCCTTTTTGCTATATTACTTGCTAGGCAAAATTATTGCTCATCCTTGCTTTCCCTAAAACTTTCAGTGAAGGCAGAACGTGGTGAACCCTCTGGCAAGGACAAGGGTAAAGAAAAGGCTTTGGAGTAGATATTTATAGGTTGTTAGGAATGTTCTACGCTTTGGGTTGTGGAAGAACTTATTTATCTATGTTTAATTTAAATTGTGTTGTATTATGTATTAGCTATGTCTAATCGATGTTTAATTATGGTTAAGTTATGTAAGGAATGTTAAGTTTTGAACCCTTGGGACGAGAATAATTATGTTATACCAATGTAAATTATTCTATTCTTCCGCGATATATAGGATGTTGATTTATCATTAGAGTTAGTACGTGGCAACAAAATTTGAGACAAGTGTGGTCTGAGTTTGGGGGTGACACACCTATGGGACCTTTGCCTTTCAAAAAATGTATTTCGGGCTGTGGAATGCTCCTGCAACATTTCAACGTTGTATGATGTCTATTTTTTTGATATGGTTGAAAAGACCCTTGAAGTCTTCATGGATAACTTTTCGGTATTCGTGAGCTCATTTGATAACTGTCTGGTAAATCTAACTGTCGTTCTCAATATATGTGTTGAGATAAATCTTGTACTAAATTGGGAGAAGTGCCATTTCATGGTCAAGGAGGGCATTATTCTGGGCCATCGAGTATCTGTTGGCGGTATTAAGGTTGACAAGGCGAAGATTGATGTCATTAATAATCTACCACCGCCTACCTCAGTAAAAGGGGTGAGGAGTTTTCTTGAGCATGCTGGATTCTATAGGCAATTTATCCAGGACTTCTCCAAAATAACCAATCCGTTCTGCACACTATTGGAAAAGGACATGCCTTTTTAGTTTGACGAGCCCTGCCTCAAAGCTTTTGATCTACTGAAGGAAAAACTCATATCTACCCCTATTATGGTAGCCCCTGACTAGACGCTCCCATTTGAGTTTATGTGTAACGCCAACGATTTTGCAGTCGGGGCAGTGTTAGGCCAAATAAGGGATAAGGTGTTTCACACGATCTACTATGCCAGCAAAATATTAACTGATGCTCAGCTGAATTACACTACCACTGAGAAGAAACTGCTAGAAGTGGTTTATGCATTTGATAAGTTTCGTTCCTACCTCATTGGAACGAAAGTGATCATGTACACTGATTACTCGGCAATTAAATACCTGATTGAAAAGAAAGATACAATGCCGAGATTTATAAGGTGGGTCCATCTTCTCTAGGAGTTCGATCTGGAGATCCGTGATAAGAAGGGTACTGAAAACTAGGTGGCGGATTACTTGTCCAGATTGGAAAACCATCCTCATGCGGGAGTTGTGGAAAAAGATATAAATGATTTCTTCCCTGATGAACAGATTTTTGTTGTCCAAAGCAAAGCCTCGTGGTATGCAGACTTTGCTAATTATATCGCGTGTCAAGTGCTTCCTCCCAACTTGAGCTATCAACAGAGAAAGAAATTCCTACACGATGCAAAATAATATATGTGGGACGAGCCTTTCTTATTCAAGCAATGTTAAGATCAGATTCTGCGGAGATGCTTACCAGAGGAGGAGATTGAAGGTGTGCTCCATCATTGCCACTCTTCGAATTATGGAGGACATTTCGGTGGCCAAAGAACTACGACAAAAGTACTTTAATTTGGGTTCTACTATCCTACCATATTCAAAGATGCGCACATATATGTATCGCATTGCGATAGATGCCAAAGGGTGGGAACCATCTCAAGAAGGCATGAATTGCCCCTGCGGAATATCCTCGAAGTTGAATTATTTGATGTCCGGGGTATTGACTTTATGGGACCATTCCCGTCTTCCTACAACAATCTCTATATTCTTGTGGCGGTTGATTTTTTTAGTTATGTTGAAGCTGTAGAAATAACTTCACAATAATTGGTAACAAACTTGGTTCGGTATAATATATCGAAAAGCAATCAAGATTAAAATCTTGTTCAACGTATAAGTAGGGTTCAAGAACTTGCATAAATAATAGATTAAGGTTTAGAAGACTTGCCTGAGCGAAGATCATCTAATTAACGCTACTCAATTCGTTTAAAAATACCTAATATGTTCAAACATATATATTTAACACAATAGTATTGATAACAATACTCCACTACACAAACTATTCATGTTCGGTCTAAATTTGATATAATTTCAGTGTCTTAAAACCTTACCGGATATTTAATAAGCTAATATAATGGTTAAACTTTAATTATAAGCTTTATTATAATTTTAGATAATTTATATATCTTTTATAATAATTTCTGGAAGCTTATAATAAATTTTAGATATTTAATTATCCATTCAAATGATTTTTAAATAATTTATTACTATTTTTACATAATTACTATTCACTTAGAATATTATTAAAAACCTTTTTATTATTTTTAAATAATTTATGACCATTTAATATAATTTTTAAATCATTAATATTATTTTTAAATAATTATTTATTATTTATAAATTATTTATCTAATTAATTATTAATAAATTAATTATTAATAATATTTAAATTAAATAAAATATTTATTAAATTTATACTAACATATTAAAAATTAATTATTATAACTTAAAATAATTTTTAAAAATGTTTTTATAATTATTTATTAATTATTTCTAATTTATTTTATTTTTTGTTTGTCGATGCGACAAAAATTGTGGCTAAAGGTGTTCTTTATTTCTAAGGAACAGCCTGGTCAAGGCTTAGAGGTCATTTTGATTTTGATTTAACTCCCTAATGGTTAAGATTCTGGGTTTGAAAGTGTATTGGTTTTGTAGTGCTCATGTAAGACTACAACATTATGTTAGGAATATACATGTGAATGTTATTCCTTTATTCGTATAATTTGATAATGAAGATGATGAAATAAATGAATAAATATACAGATATGTCTACATTGATAAAAGTTGTAAAGTCTTTAATAGATGATAGACAATATGGACAAGGGCTTAGATTGATATGATCAAAATTGGTAGGTTGATATGAGCTTAATGTTTATTATTCTGTAAATGAATGCATAGAAGAAAAGATCAAAGCTGTTAGGTTAATTTATGTTTAAGTGTAATAGATAGGCATGCCTGATCGTAGAGCTCAACACAAGTCACTCAAGTCTACCAAGAAGACAAGGTAGAATTATAGTCTATTGAAGCAGAATCGTAAACTGCCGAGTCAGACGAGAGATGGCAGAAGTTAAGGCAGAATCATAGAGTATCAAAGAAGTTGATTCAGAATTGTAGTTGTGACGAACGATGTTTGTGTAATTTAATTTGAATATTTATTGAATTAAATAAATATTTTTTTGATAATTTAATTATTAAATTAAATAATTAATTGTGGAATTTAGCGTAGATTAATTTAATTATAAGTGCTATATTAATTAAATTAATGTGGAGAAATTTATTATTCAAAGTATGTATTTAATTGAGCTTATTGGATTAAATAAATTATTTAATAAGCATAATGTTAGTTTAATTAATTTAATAATTAATTAGAGATTTAATAATTTGACATAATTAATAAATGGGAAAATTAATTATGTGACTATGTTATTTAATGAGAAATTATTATATTTTATTTAAATTAAATTAAATAAGATATTCGATTTATTGTTTAAATGGGCGTGACATTATTAAACTATATTATAAGAGATTTATTAAATTAAATGGGAATGGTAAAACTCCCCGGATCTTTAAAATTTGGTGGCAACTTTCGCTGTAAAGCTGCACTACACTCCTCGGTTAATGCCACCGTTTCAAAATCTTCCAATTTCTTTTTCTTGGACAAAATCCCTTTCATGAATTTAGCATAACTTGACATCTGTTCAAGGGAGCGAACGAAATATTAATATGAAGTTTCTTAAAAACTTCTAAAAATTTAGCAAATTGCTTATCCAACTTCTGTTTTTAAACTCTTTGCTGAAAAGGTGGGGAAGGATAAATAACCGGTTCGTTAACTGTCTTGCTCTTTTCTACTTGCTTTTCTTCCTCTTGTCTGTCTTCAACCTCTTTACTTCCACTTTCTTTATCATCTTTTTTTGCAGCCAATTTTTTTATTTTTTGACCCTCAAGCTGTTTTCCACTTCTCAGCATAATTACCTGACATTGCTCATGATTACCTTTCGGATTTTTCTCTGTATCACTCGGTAATGTTCCTTGAGGTTTGTTATTCAATGCAAAAGCTATATGTCCCATCTGATTTTCTAAATTCTTGATGGTTATTTCTTGCGATTTCATGGCGATTGCTTGGTTTTTCATGGCTGACTCATTGCTTGGTATATACTTTGATAACAACTCCTCTAAATTTGATTTCCTCTCTTAATGTTGAGCTGGTTGTTGTTGTTGATTCTGAAATCCTGGGGGATATGATGGTCGTGGAGCTTGGTGATGCTGATTATTACTCCACGAAAAATTAGGATGATTCCTATTCCCCGAATTATATATATTCTGGTATGTATTCTGTGGAATTATGTTGTAGTTACCCACAAATTGCACTGACGCTGGGTTAATTGCACATTGATCTGTAGGATGTTCATCAGCGCACAATTCACAAATAACTGCAACCTGCTGTGTCTGTACCCCTGACAAAGCATCTAACTTCTTAGAGAGCGCTGAAATCTACGCTGCTATTGCCGTCACTCCATCTACCTCTAACACTCCAGCTGCCTTAGGTTGTGTCATTCTTGCCGTGGGCCACTAATAATTGTTAGCTGCCATTGTCTCTATCAATTCATACAACTCCTCATAATTATTTTCCATAAAAGCTCCACCCGAAGCTGCATCAATACTGGTTCTGAGATTCCCATGTAATCCATTGTAAAATATGTTCATCTGCAACCACTTAGGCAATCCGTCATGTGGGCATTTTCTGAGCAACTCTTTGTATCTCTCCCATACCTCGTACAATGATTCCCCATGTAGCTGTTCAAACATAGTAATCTCGTTTCTCATCTTTGCAGTCTTCGCTAGCAGAAAGAATTTCGTAAGAATTTTTTGAGCGAGGTCATCCCAAGTAGTTATGGATCCTGATGGTAATGAGTGTAACCAACTCTTCACCTTGTCCCGCAGTGTGAACGGAATCAAACGAAATCTGACTGCATCATCCGACACCCCATTGTATTTGAAAGTGTCGCATATCTCCAAAAAGTTGATCAAATGTTCATTCGGATCATCATTTGCAAGTCCCCCAAACTGAACCGAGTTTTGGATAATCTGAATAGTCCCAGGCTTAATCTCAAATGTGTTTGCAGCTATAGCAGGCCTGTTGATACTCGACTGCAGCTCAGTCACTTTGGGTGTAGCAAAGTCCCTCAACGCTTTCTGGTCTTTGTCAGCCGTTTGCTTCTTCTTTTTAAGAGCTTTCGAAGTCTTCCCTCGTCTCCTTGATCCACTTACTTTGCCTTTGAAAGCGTCTGTCAATGTCGTCCTCAAAAGGAAGTAAGTCGGGATTTTTGGACCGAGTTTGCATAAGCCAACTTCAAAAACCCGAAATAAGAACGAACAAAACAAAAAGACAAATGTTTAAGTAAAACTGGACTAATTAAACTGATATTGCAAAAATTTTAAAATCTATACTAATAGTCCCCGGCAACAGCGCCAAAAACTTGTTGGTCAATTTCTAATTACGTACAACACGCAAGTATACGTGGTCAACAAATAATATAATAGTAAGTAGAGTATCGTTCCCACCGAGAAATTAGTAAGAATTTAACCCTCACAATTACCAGCTTCCTATTAATCCTAATTTTATTAAACTATTCAATCTAATGATTAAAATTATTAAAAACTATCATTATTAAAAATACTAAGATCACAAAACAATCACAACTCTTAAAAACTAAAATTTCAAGAAGCATTGGAGAATTAGGCTTACAACTTCACCCTAAGCTTCACTCTAATTATTATCCTTTATTCTAATTTAATTCACTATCTCAGTATATTAATCAAGAACACAAAAGTAGAATTAGCCACCTATCGATGCACTAACACTATTTTAACTCAAGTTCACAATTTAGATAGAAATAAGTTAAACACCTTAATTAACTAACTCACTATATCTCTATGTGAATTAAAATCAAAGAAGGTTTAAGATCAAGTTCTCTATCCGATTACATGCGATGTTAAGCATATCTCTACCCTAACATACATCAAGATTCCATTCATTCACAGAATTCAAGAACATATCCTATATTAATTAAGTCTAGACTCATACTTCCTCTCTCGAATCCATACAAGTCCACAAAGAATTGTTGATCAGGCAATTCATAAATTCAAACATAAATTAATATAGATAAACTGAGGAATAGCTTATTAAACTGAAAATCAAAGATTACACAATCATCGTTCCACTTAAAGATCCGTTATAAGCCTAAAAAGTAATTTAGTTCATCATCAATGAATTAAAAACTAAATTAATTAAAGAAAACATCCTTCCAATTACAAATATAAAACTAGAGAAGAAGAATAAATTCAGAACACTCTTTTCTTTAGCCTTAATCTGCAAAAGTTGTGAAAATCCTTCAAAATCTTCTCTCCAATGCTTTTTTTGTAAAATCTGTCTTCAATCAATGTTAATTGCCTTTTGTTGTAACTTTTTTTTGTTGTTTGATGTCAAATATATCTCTAATGTGACGCCCCCAAAATAGGTATACATCACCCATCTTGGGTCACCAAATACATGGTACAGAATACAAATACAAACTTAATTATACAACAAGAGCTGAGAGTTTTTACACGAATATTGTCTCATAGACAATATCCAAACTCAAATTCAATCTTCATTACATTTATTATCACACTAAATAGTGAGGATTACTAAAACAGCCATCTCGAACCATCACTCCGTTCCCCGACTAGTCCCGACTATGATCTCATTTCCTGAAGAGAATAATGAAAGCAAAAGGGTGAGTTCAACTAGCCCAATAAGAAATATTATGACTAAGATAATGCATAATAAGTTATCGTTAGCCTTCAACAATGTTAAACTGATAGAATATAATAGACAACAAGTTTAACTGCAGCGGAACAAGCAATCCATTAGAAGAGTCAAGTAGAGCATGATATCTACTTTCTTTTATGATTTAAAAAGGTTTTCATCAACTTTATCGCTGAGACTCAGCTTAATAAATAAACCACATCATCGAATCATCCCTGCACTACGGGCCAAGGATATTCATGTAATCATCAATGGTCAAGATTATACCGAATAATCCCTGGTCATAATCATACCAACTACTGTTTCTCAATGCACTACAGGCCAATGAGGACTTTTACCACATCATTTGTAATGTAACAACCCGATATTTTCTATACAAATAAATTAGAAATTTTGTGTATAATTTTTTTTTTAATTTTAAATATGGGGAATATGTGCCAAGATAATGTGTATATGTATTTATGTGATAAATAAAAATATGAATAGTTACAAATAATTTTATTTTAAAATTATTGATCATTATAAATTATATTCTTATCATAATTAATTTTATAGTAGAAATGTTTTATTAATTATTCTCCATGAAGCTATAATCATATATTATTTATATAATATATGAAATGATTTTTAGAATTATTATAATAATTATATTTTGATTTTTTAGTGCTATAAATATGTACTGTATATGTGGACCAATAAGGGTTGGTCAATTATGGTGTTATGTGACAAACCCTTGTATTACTGTGTGAAACCCTAATTACAAATTTTAGGAACTAATTTTATTTTATTTTAAACCCTAAATGAAAGCTTCGTAACTAAATTATACATTAGGTGAGACAATTAAATAACCTAAGGGTTATGGTAATAAGGAAGGGCTAGTATTTAATATGTATACTAACTTAAGTGGATAATCTTATTATTTCAAGCGACTACTAATTTTAAACCTATTTCTAGTAAACCTAATTAGGTTATGAGCTAAAGTCACATGTATTAGTAATTAAATTTCATAAAATTGGAAATAAAAACCCTAAATAAATAATTTGGGTAACCTATATTAAAATTGTTAGACTATATTTATTACATGGCCCAAAACAACAAAAGGAAAAGCCCAAAAGAAATAAAATGCAAGCCCAAACTTAGCCCACTTGATTAAGCGTATTTTAGACATTTGATTTATCTAATTTATGCATTAAAATAAAAGCTAAATGAAGGAGTTAGTGGGCATAAATATGGCTGGCCACATTAGCCTTTTTAAGGCAAGAATATTAAGCTAATCATGTTCCATAAGTAGAAATCTTACACATAAGGACAAGTGTGTCATGCTCCCATTCGTAGAAAATCCACTTAGCAACCTTAATGGCATGATTAAGAAGGGATAAGGCTAACCCTTTTGTCCAAGGGGCAAAAAAAACATGGAAGATATTAGCATTCCACTCCAATTCACCAACATAATATCTATCTCATTTCATTTTACTTCTCCACCATTCTTCTTCTTCTTCTATTTTCTCCCAACCCATCAAAACACAAAGTTAGAAAGAGAGAGAGGAAAAGTTCAGATTCTAGAGAGGGAGAGGAGTTTATTGTTCATGCATCCTAAGTTTATATCATACTTTGGAAGAACAAGAAGTATAGCAAAGAAAACTAGGTGAGGATTATCTTCCATTCTTTCTTATTCTTCTTCTATTTTGGTTTTTACCTCATCATATATGGGGGTTATGGTCTAATACTCAAAGTACCCTAGTTCTACATATCATCATGTATGGAACTAAGTATCTTGAGTGTTAGATCAAAGGCTTAGAGGAAGAATATGAGCATATGTTCTCCAAGGGTGAAAACTCTTGTTTTTCTTCCACTAAATCTTGTGTAACTCAAGTTTTCCAACTTAGATTTGTGATCCGTCGAAGGGGGTGCTAGATAGATGAGTTAACTAGTAAACCCAAGTGATAGAATACAAATCTATGAAACCTTTGGGGCTGTTTTCCCCAAAACAGTCAACTTTGAATGTTAAAGGTTCAAAACCCTAAAATAGCTTCTGTCCCGTTTTTCTAGGGACTATTTCGGACAGTTGCATATCTTCTAAAATTTTGGAAAAAATCACAGAGGTACCTTGAGAAGTTATCTACATGTATGAAAAAGAACGGACACGTTTCGAGTTATAAATTGTGCTTAATGACTATTTTCGTGAAGGACTCCTAAATATTTACCTTCGAATATCTCACTGTGTATACACTAGAAAATTCCAAAATTTTTAAAGTAGGTTCATATATGTTAGGAGAGCATACCATGAAAATTTTAGATGTTTCTGAGTAAAACTTAATTTATGAAAAATGAAACAAGATCCGAGTTTTTTGGGAACTTTAAAAATAATAGATCATTTTCTAAAATTCCAGAAATATTTGAAGATCCTTGTAGGTTCATATTCTATCAAAATTTAGAAGATGAGAATTTTTGGAATCAGTTTGCTATTTTTTCTAAAAATGATTAAGTTATGAATAAAAGAAAATAAATAGTTAAATGATGTCTTTAATAAGAAAAATGTGATTTTAATGCTTGAATACTCCTAATATATAATATTATAACTATTTTAGGGCATTTTAGTAATTTATAATAAGAAATATTATCTATGACCTTTTATGGATATTAAATAAATGGTTTTATAAAGGGTGAACAATTAAAATAAATTATTTATTGATCTAATAAATTATTAAAATGTTATCATGATATTAAAAATATTAGAATATGATATTGTTAAGTAAATAAAAATATTAAGATTAAAAATTTATTAAAATGTTATTAAATAGTTAATCATATTTGATTTAAAATATTAATAAATGATTAAAGTATTATTAAATGATTAATAATATTAGATTAAAATATTAATCTTAGATTAAAATATTATTAAAAGATTAATAATATTAAATTAAAATATTATTGGATGATTAAAATATTATTAAGTAAATAACAATATTCGAGATTAAATAAAATGTTATTAAAAACGTAATAACATTAGTAAAGGAATAAAATATTATTAAATGATTAATAATATTAGTAAATGAATAAAATATTAATACTATTGGTAAATGAATAAAAGTATTATTAATAGTTTAATAATAATTAAATGATAGAATTATTTGATATTTAAATCATTTAATAATGATTTCGGTGTTTGAAAATTTATGATAAATTAATAAATTTTTATATAGTCATTTAAAATAATATGACTGATACTTACGGATATTGAACGTTGGAATAGAGTCTTAGACTCGATAATTACCCGATAAAGCTGTCGGTACACCGACATATTTCAGAAATTGATCTAGACTTAGATGTTTTGACTGTATTAATGTTTGTGTGTGATGCAATGACTGTTGAACATGTGTGATAATGCGATTAGATTATGTGCTGACTGTGAAATGCAGTACTATATGTTATAGTATATTGTTCTAATCGAACGAATGATCTGATTAATGATAGGTCGTGATATAAAAGATTAAACTAAGTTGCGTATAGTAAGCAACGCATCAGGCAAGTATCCTATCTTTGCATTTTCTTTATGTAATGGACATGAGTAAGAATGTTTCAGAATTATATTATTACTGTACAGATTATTAACCCTATATTATATACGCTCATTGATTATCAATATGTTAGTATATGGTAATTCAGATATATATTATGTTCGATAATTTCTATAAATGATTATACAAGTGTCCCCACTTGGATAATCATTGCATTTAACCACATGTTGATACACCTTTGTTAAATACCCGTATATATATGTTGAATTATAGAGTATTGTTGAACAAGATAACACCTTATTATTATCCAACCGAATTGCTTTGGTTTGGAACCCCGACAAGTATGAACATCCCTTACACGAGAAAACTTTTATGCACCCAAGGCGGACAGAGTGAACGATCATATCGTTCTTGCATGCAGAATTGATCAATACAGGGTACAACGGGCTGATCACCCCCGTGCCCGTAAGTTATGACGGTTTACAGATGAAGTTCTGTTTAACCTTTTCGAAAATAAAAACAATGTTCATAGTATGTCCCCTTTACCCAATTTATAGTCAGTGCGTAGTTTCAAAAATTTGAAAGAGGGTTGTTATGTTACTATTATCGGTTCAGATTACTTCACAACCATTGATTTGTTGTAGAAGGGTATTATGAAGAAAATATTTAAATTCTTTCGGCTTATATATATATATATATATATATATATATATATATATATATATATATATATATATATATATAATTGTTATTACTTGTTGGGCACTCAAATGCTCATCCTTGCTTAATTTAAATGTTTTCAGCTAAGTGTGAATAACCTGAAGGCTCTGTTAAGAACAAGGGAAAGGGAAAGGTTACTGAATGATTTCAATACTATCTTATATAATAGTTTAATATTACGAAGACAATGTTATATATTTATTATCATGTATTGTAAGGAATGATTAAAGGTTACGTACTTGGGAGCTAGACTCTGATAATTATGTAAATTAAGTTCAATATTTATATTATTATTATTATTATTAGTATTATTCCGCTCATAGAAATGGTATCGCGAAGCACTGAATTCGGGTTTCAAGTACCGAGATTCTGGGGGCTTTACATGTAACATTACGGGTCATGATTATACCGAATGATCTCTGGTCATAATCATAATAATCAACAGTCCATCTATGCACGTAAGCCAAAGATGACTTTCATCACAATATAAGCACGAGGATGATGACAATGATATAAGAATTCAATTAAATGAAAGCAAATGATAAATTTTAAAGATTTATAATTTGATTTATCCAGAATTCAATAATGTCTAAATTGTCAACATGATACTATTTTGTGGAGTAAAATTCAAGAATAATATCCATGTATCAAAAATAATTTGGACAGAAAAGAAATAATTTTTTTGGTGAATAGTATACTATGAATAGTACCCCGGGAATAGTACCCCGTGAATAGTATCCCGATATAAAAAGTGTCCCGAATACCCGAGTGATTAATATTTTAGTGAATAGTAATCGGGTGAATAGTAACCCGTGACTAGTAACTCATGAATAGTACCCCAGCATGAAAAGTGCCCCGAATACCCGAGTGAATAATATTTTAGTAAATAGTAACCGGGTGAATAGTAACCCGTGAATAGTACCCCTGGTGAAAATATTGATTTTTAATAAGAAAGTTCATATCAATATTCTAATGAAACGATGCTGGATGAAGCGCAAAACTTCAAGGATATCCCACTAATTTCAGGGATTATAGAAGCAATACTTACCATAGTAAGTTTAGATTTAAGAATATGAAAAGAAATAACATACGAAACTGCAAATAGATTTTCACCAGTCATACGGTATGTAATCCGCGTAAACAAGTTATTCTGACATATTAAAGGATGAATATGAAAAAATAGTATTCTTTATGAATACGAAAGAAATAATACCTCTTACCTTAGAAGAAGACAGGATACTGCAATAGTGAAGTAGCAGAATACTCTTCTTCTTGCTCTCTATAGTTTCTCTCTCTATAGCTTCTCTTGTGAGTCTCAGTGAATTGATGAGAATGAAAGAAGAATTAAGCTTCTATTTATAGGAGAATGGACTAAATAGTAACTTATTCACGAACGGTCCAGATTGATTTATTATTAGAACGGCTAGTCCAAATTGATTACTATAAAAATCACAATCGACGGTCCAGAGATTGATTTACTTTTAAAACGAGCAGCGACGGTCCAGATTGATTTACTATTAAAACCACCACCGACGGTCCAAATTAATTTACTATTAAAACCACCATCGACGGTCCAGATTGATTTACTATTAAAACTACCACCAATGGTCAAGATTAATTTACTATTAAAATCACCACCAATGGTCCAGATTGATTTAACTTATTACACTTTAATACCCATAAAGTTTTCCAAGTTTGCATTATTCCCTTCTAACTTTTGTAATTCACTTATCTTCAATAAACACATTCTTAATACTTCAACAATTATTCATTATTAATATTATAACTCACCATATTTAACAACCAGATCATTCCTAGGAAAGACGGGGCTTTTCGATAAGGATTTCTTTCTATTGGCGCCCAATTAGGTGACCAAATCTCTCATCGACAGAATTTTCTAGACATCGTCAATATTGTAAATAATAATATGAATAACTTTATTGTCTCAGTTATTGATTTAATAATATAAAATATTCTGCAGATGATACTGTGACAATAATAGAATAAAAATATGAGAGATATTATGCAGCAATTACTGTAACAATAATTGAGTATAACTGAGTGACTTCTCACGTAAGCATCAATAATCAATACCGTGTGCTACTATGCAACCACGCGTATTACTGTACTTTTACCACCGGGTAGTTCAACAGTTAGCGATAAAACTTTCGCCGTTATTTTTATAAAAAAATATTTATGTCTTTTTCTAACTCCGAAAATTATTCCGTTGTGGGGTCAACCAGTGATGGTGTCGTCATACGAATATTCCCCGTTAAAATGAATATTCCCCGACCAATCGAATATTCCCCGACACAACGAATATATTATATCAACTTGCTTACTTTGCAAAATTTTTAAATATCACCCTTAACTTTAACTTTTTATCAATTTAACCATTTACTAAATAGAATAATAATTATAAGAAAATTGAATACTTTTATTTTATAAATTTCGGTGTCTTACATCTAAGACATACATTCTGATTGCAATTCCACGCCATTATGAGTCCTAAGGCATCCCAAACACTTAATCTCTTAAGTTTGCATCAATAGAAATGAATTAGACAACTGCTTTACCAGTACCCCCCGCCCCGGCGGGGGTATTGCTTTGAAAACAGCCCTCCCCGGCAGGTATGTACACTAACTTCTGACTTTGGACCCCCCGCCCTGACGGGGGTGTTAAGCTTAAAAATGCCCGCCCCGACGGCATGGCTCCTATAATTAAACTTGTTTTGCTCCTTTGCTTGCCACAATGCACCTTAAATCTATCCTTTTTGATCAATTGCAACACCACCAAACCTACACACAAAATAACACTAAACAAGTAAAAACAAACATAAAAATAAGGAATTAACACCAATTAAGCTTGAATTAGAATTCGATTCGTGGGTATAAAACCCACTTATCAGTATCAGAGCAAGTTCTCACGAATATGTTAAAGCTCACGCTTTGAGTTTGATCCTTGGCACAAATTAGTTCTAATCTTAGTATTAGTTGTAAGTCACTTCTGAATGTAGTCCAGCTCACAATGTGAAAATTGTATGTGCAGAAAAATGTGTATATCCACCGGATGCAATTTTGATTGGCCCTCTTTCTTACATGATATTACGATCAAGGACAATCTAGCAAAATC
This sequence comes from Panax notoginseng, assembly GCA_016801055.1. NCBI lineage: Eukaryota > Viridiplantae > Streptophyta > Magnoliopsida > Apiales > Araliaceae > Panax > Panax notoginseng. Next base: position 43,615,527 of record CM029023.1, read on the forward strand.
TACAGTTAATTAGCAGTCTGCAACCCATAGAAAGAAAGTCCAGATACAGCAAGAACTGAGAACTTTCTTATCACAGCTCAGGAAGATAATGTGCCTAGACAAACTATGTGATGCATCTCCAAAGAAGGAGTTAGAGAAAATCGTCAAATGCACAATCGAAAAGATCCATGAATATGAACCTTGAGGTTCAAGAGCTTCAAATAATTTGAGGTGTCAAGATCTTCATCTGATGATGATTGAAATACTCTGTTTAACTAATCTAAAGCCACACTGAACAACAAATGTTGTCAGTATTTATTATATAAAGATATATTCTTCAATGCCTCGTATCATTATGCAAATAAACAGAATAAATACTTGTCAAGAGACTGACAGTAGCAAGGTATGTATCCTCATCAAAATGTTCTCTCATCACAGTAAAGTTGAACACCACTCGTTGAAAAACTCTATCCATATATGGTTGAAGTTGAAACTATTTCATTTGGTAGATATCTGATGTATGACTCAAGATAAGAATAATCTAAGCATTCCAAGTTGCTCGACATTTGCTAATGGGTTGTGTGTATGGAAATTCATACAAATCAATGTTCTATGATTTTGACAAAACATAGAGTATGATTAAAACTACAGTTATATCTTGACGGTTCTTGGACACTGATCAACTCTATGAACCAACTAGATGTAATCTATAGAACTGATCCTCACTCTATGAAAGTTCAAAATCTAGGAACATAGTAAAAGCAAAAAGGTGATTAAACCAAAAGAAAATTTTAACATGTCAAGATTGCTTAAATCATACACACACTCACAATCATGTTTAATAACTGTAATCATTTACATGTGTACATGATTTATGACTATTAATGATAACTTCCATGTATATTGGAAATCCAAAAGGTTTAAATGACTAAAGCCTTTGTCAAAACTAACCTAGCAGGACCCAAATTGAAATGGGTACCAAAATAAAAAATCATCTAACTTGCAGGTACCTGATGATATCTAACCTTAACTAATAAAGGCTGAAGCTTAACTGCCAAGCTGCAACATAAAAATCCCTCAGCTATGCTCCCATTCAAGATCATCCAAGGAAGCATGAATTTCATAACAAGAAATTGAAGACCGTACAAGCTCATCCATGCAAAGCATTTCAGCTCAAGAGAGCCAAGAAGGAAGATTACATCTGTAACCTCTGCCAATAGTGAAGAAGTATGAATCATAGAGTGGAAACTCTATGAGATCAGAAGATGCTAAAGGTCTGAATGATAGAACCTACGCTCGTAGTGACTGGTCAGCAAATTGTGGAGTGACCAGCTCTAAAGAAAATATTATACGATCCAATAAAACTGATTTAATCTTTAAGATATATCGGATCAGTTCTTCCAGCTAGGAGGAGAAGTGCAAGGTAACCTTGCAAAGATCTTTATACAGAAGCTAGCTCATCTACGTCTAAGACGAAGGTATAAACTACGGGGGAGCAATAATATGTGTGGCAATCTGAAAAATCAGATTGTCCTGAAATTTAAGTTTAAAGAATTAGTTATTAATAAAATGAATTTTATTAATATTATTATATGCTATGTGTTTATTAATCGTTCTATAACTTAGGATGATTATAATATGGGAGGATTCTGGCTACGAGCTAGATTGAATGAATAAGAATTTTCAAGACGATTTTTTTTCCCGGGAACAAAAAATATTTTTGGGGAAAAAGAAGAAATAAGTACTATTCACCCGACGAAACCTAAGGGTTAGGATTTGAATAACCTAAGCCTTTTCGAGAGTTTGATATGTCGAAATGACATTCCATCTAAAGATTTAACAATAATATATCATGAAAAGTTAAGTAAGCCTATAAAAGTTTTTCTCGAAAAACGCGCAGAAATCAGACGAAATAAAAATAACGAAAAGTATTGTTATGTACTTTTCATACGTTTAGCTATGTTAGGGGAAAACGTGAAGGAAAACACTTAACATCAAAAAGTGTTTTCTAATTTTTCGGAGTTCCGAAGAATGCGTAAATGTTAAATTGTAGAGGAAAGACGAAATATCTAAAAATATTTAGATTCCAAGAATTGTAGTTTTTAAAACTGTTAGATGAATTCCGCAAGACGGAAGCACGAAGCTTCCAAGGGAAGCTTCGTGAATAGTAAGGAGGTGAACTATGGAGGTGGTAATAGTGATTTGGGGGTGAAATGACTAAAATGTCCCTAGCTTGGTTTTTCTATAAAAGAGAAGCATAACTCATTTGTTGGTGATTTTGAAAATCACCAACACTTGAGAGAGAGAGATTTCATATTAGAAGGAAAAGGAAGAGCAAAAACTAGCTCGTGAGCAAACGTTGTCCAATGGGAGGAGATTAAAGGAGAAAGGTAATTAGAAACCTATCTTCTAAATAATTTTCTTTAAGTTTTATATGTTCAAAACATATCTTAATGAGAATAAGAAGTAAGAGATGTTAAGAATAATTTCATATAGTTGAAATAAGGAGAAAACGAAGAAATAAGAATTAGAAGTTTAGTTTATAAATTTCTTAAGGAAGTATAAGATTCGTAATGAATTAGAATGATCCGAATGAATCATATGAACGATTCGGTGATATTAGTAAGGAATGATGTTTTATAACATCAAATTCTATGGAAAAGTGAAATCGTAATCAAAATATCAATTGAAAACGAAGAACAAGTGAAGAACGAAAAGAATATGAAGAACGTTGTTGATGGACAAATTTAAAACCATCGTAGTATAATTTGTTGTTGATGAACAAGTTTAAAACCATCGCATATAAGTTAGTTGTTTATTGCTTGGTTAGGAACGGTAGAAACGTTTGTTAGGTTTGTAATATTTATGAACACAATCAAATTGCACAAAGTATGCGGAAACGTGATAAAATAGAGTTTTAAAATTTTTGCAAACCATATACCCGGATCATCCTTTATGCACAATTATTAATTAAACGAAAAGATATAAAGAACAAGAATCATACCCTTGAAGAATCGAGCTTCCTCAGGTACAAGTTCTCCTCGAACCCTTTTCGCGTTCAACTTAAATCCACAGGGTTTAGTTCCTTCCTTTGATCAACGTTAGCCACCCAAGTGTTTGGTCTCTAGAGGTGATCCACCAAGAAAGAATAAAGATTCAAGAAGATGAGTGTTTGGCAAAACCCTAGTTTTTCTATCTCTCATACAAAAAGATGTACTCTCCAACAATTGGAATCACATATGTTGTGAAAAAATCAACAACCACCTCACCCATAATAAGATTCTTCTTATTTATAGATGTGGACAACCCTCCTTAACAATTAAAGAATTGAGTTTTATTTTAATTAATTAAATTCTTTTAATTAATTAAGCTCCCAATCTTATTAGGAATAATTAATTAAATTTTTTTAATTAATTTACCTCCTAATCTTATTAGGAATATACTTTTATTAATTAATTATCAAACTACTTTAAGAATTAAATAATAATAATAGTAATAATAATAATAAGACTCCTCTTATTAATTTATATTTAATATTTCTAAATATTAAATAATAAATATTAAGCTATTTAATTTATTCTATCAGCATAGATTAAATTAAATATACTTAACTTATTATTACGATTATACCATTAACTTCTTAAATATTTATTCTTCCTTTTATGGTGTCACCCTTTAGGTTCTCCATATTAAACCGGTTGTGAATAAATCAATTAGAACAATTCTAATCTTATTTAAATAAATAAATTAAATAATTAATTTATTTAAATAAATAATATTTATTCTACAATAGGGATAAGCCTCCCTAGCGATCAACGACTTTTCAGATAATATAGATTTCAACATTGATTATAAAAGAACCTTTGAGTAAATAGTTACCGTACAATTCAATCATTCCACCACACAATATCCCTATTAAATATAAGACATGGAATTACTATCAAGTCTTATTTTATTTAATTACATGTATTTCGACTCTTAAATGCACAATTCCAAATAATACAAATTAGAAACTCCTTTCTAATTTCATTCTACCTTGGCCAAGGACTACTGGGTTGTCATTTATCGAATCACATAGGACATTTCTCTTCTTTTACTAGAAGCGGTAGATTCTTTATTGATCATACATTATCTCTATGTACAACTTATTATACCCAAGCATACCCTTTGATATACCCTAAGGGTCTTAAGGAATAAGTCAAAGTATAACTCATCATACAAAAGATACTATGATGATCTCAAGTCTAAGGATCACTTGTACTACTATCACTACAGGAATTCCTATTGATAGGTGAGTAAAACTCCATTAGATATTCCTTAGCGAGCCACGTTCGTTTAACTTATTCTCTAATAAGCAGCTACATACTTGCTTTAGTGTCTCCACATAAATGATCATGAGATCAATCATCATCATCCAATGAGCAAGCAACGTATGTACCAATCTATCCGAATTCACTAATCCCCAATTTAGTAATCCAACGATTGGGAACTATTTTAGTTTTAAACTTTCTAAGAATTTAGATCTCATTAGAATGATCATCATCATTATTCTAAAAGTAATGCTTAAAACTATGGGTTTATCACATATTATAAAATAACATGATGTAGATAATTAAAAACCTTTAATAAATTAATACTTCTTATTAATAAATGAATAAGATTGTTACAAAGTATATGCTTTATCATCAAACATGATTGGCTTGTGTGCATAGTACTTTCAATCTCCCATTTACACTAAAGCCAATCGCCATGGTATCTCATACCATTCTTCTCTAAGTGACGATTATCCTACTGTTGGATAAACTTTAGTTAATGGATATGTAATGTTGTTTTTGAGAGTTCACTATCTCTATAGTGATTTTCTATCTTTTAATGATTCCTATAATCAAATGAAAGTACCACAACACATGTTTAGATCCAAGATGAGAATTAGGAACTATTCCTAGTTATGTAATAAACTTTTCATCCAAACAATCAACTTGTAGCTTCATTTATAGCTATATACTTTGTCTTTATCACTAAACCAACAACTCTTTGCTATTTAAAATCTTTCCAATTTCACTACACCACCGTCCAAGGTAACCCTTTACCTTAATGTGGATTTTCTGTCGTCTTGGTCTGTCTAAAAAAAACTTGAGTCTGTTAAGCCATCTAGTTTTAATTTAGACCCACCATAAATTTTAATCACATCCTTAGTGCTTGTGACAACCCCAAAATAGGTTCATTCCATCCAACCTATTCTGAGTCGCCAAATACATGGTACAGAAAACAACTACAACTTTATTACAACAATTGTCGTGCAAAATACAACAACACATATGCTGTGAGTTTGGATACAAATATATACCAAATGTGACTCATGTTCCAACCGTGGACATCACCTCACAATAACACCTTACATAAAGGTATAGTCAAAAACTGTTTTAGAAATTAGAATCTTTGGGAAGTGCTCAAGAAAACCTTCGTACATGGGAGGCCACGCATCTAGGTTATGATAGATATCATATGGCCACAGAATTATCCTTGGTTGACCCAATAGACCCCAAAGAAAAACGAGAAGATTACTATCATATTCTTCCCAATGGTGAGTCTTCTCTTGACTTATCATTATCTCCACTGTCTCTAATTGAGAATTATACTTCAAACAAACACCAAGATTATATAGGTAGTGCCCATAGATATACTCAGCAAGTGGATGAGCACAACCCTGTCTTATGATGACACGAGGTTGTATGTCATTAGACATCTTGTATGATAGTGACAAAACACCCTTCCAACGTTGGGTTCGCCTCACCCTATTTTCTTCACCAAATATAACTACTAAATGATGACCACCGTTCTATTCCCTTGTTACCCCCGCTCGACCCAGCTACACTCTTATTACCTGAAAGGAATTGTGAAGCAAAAGGGTGAGCACAACTAGCTCAGTAAAGAATGTCATGACTAAAGATAATTTAATTATCAATAGCCTTCATCAACAATAAATCAGAGATTTAGAACATATGATAAATGATAAAAATTTCAACCATAGTTGCAGCGGAACGAGCAATCCATTAGAAGAGTCAAATAGACTATAAAGTCTATTATCTTCTCCATGTTAAAAATCCACCAACAATGTTTTATCCCTGTAACATCAATCAACAATTCTGGTCCACAATCATATGAATAACTCATAATCATAACTGTAGTTCTAAATTCCTCTTCTCATCCAGGACGAAGATAATTTTCATCACCTGTCTTTACCTGAAACATCAAAGATCATGGTTACACCAAATCACATTTCCTGTTCATAATCATACTAATAACTTCATCTTTGCACTACGGCCAAAGATATTCATTTGTATCACCAGTTGGTCATGTTCATCTCAATATCTGTTCATCTTTGCACTACTGGCCAAAGATATTCAACAACATGTCATCTTTGCACTACGGGCCAAAGATATTCATCAATAATTCATCTTTGTACTACAGGCCAAAGATATTCATCAATATTTTATCTTTGCACTACAGGCCAAAGATATTCCTCAACAGTTCATATTTGTACTACGGCCAAATATATTCATCAACAGTTCATATTTACACTACAGGCCAAATATATTAATATCTCAACGAAATATATAATCATTTCAGAATTTATATAAACAATAATTATAACCATGTTGATCAATTCGCCTTTGCACTTAAGCTAAAGATATTCACTTATAAATTCAATGGTCATGATCATACCAGTCAACAATTTAACTTTGCACTACTGGCCAAAGAGAACCCATAGTCATGATCATACCAGAAATTTACCCATCTTTACACTCAAGTCAAAGAGAAATATCATCATTAGGGTTATAAAAATGTTATATATAATAGTAAAATTAATATAATCAAAACATCTAGATTTAATCTCAAGAGTAATATTCATAACTCAACTATAATTTAGTTAGAAAAAGAAATCAATTTTGTCATGAATAATAACTCGTGAATAGTAACTCGTGAATAGTAACTCATGAATAGTAACTCATGAATAGTAATCTCGACACAAAAAGGTAGAAATTCCACAATAAAATCTATACCAGTATTTCGGTATAATGATATTGAAAGAATAATATTTCTTAAGCTTATAAACAATTTATTTAAATTGTTTACACTTTACTAAATAATGCATTTAATCATTCTAAAATACCAAACTCATAAGATTTTATCACCAATAATCAAAACCCTCATCAAAAATCTGCATATACCTCATATAGGATTCTCAAGCCATAAAATCCTATTTTCCAATTTTCTAACTTCACATAACATATTTAATTCATTTACTCATAACTAGTCTATTTTCATAAAAAATACCAAATCAGTTCCAAAAATATTTCTTTTCTGGGATTTAGCATAATATAGTCCCATATTGAACATAAATTTTTCTCAGAATTTTTAAAACTCATTTACTATTTTTCATATGGCCAAAACCACCGAATATTTAGACATTTATCAAAAATTATACTTTTGTCCAAAAATTCTGAAATTTACAGAGTATACTTGTATCATACACATGTACTCCCAATAAAAATTTCATCAATTTTGGAGTTAACCACAAAGAATTATAAGCGGTTACTTTTAAAATAGTCTTTTCCCGTAAAATTCATAACTCTTAATCTATACATCCAAAAATCACCATTTTTGGACACAATCAATAAAACTCATCAAAATATCATTTCAAATTTTTCCATAATTTTTGAAGATCAGAAAAATTACGAAACTGAAAATCATAACAACCCTTAAAATCCATTACTATCCCTTACCTCAAAAGAGCAGTACTTCTGACTGGATATCAGATATGACGCTGAAGGAAATTTGCACTAATGAATAGCAACTCACCAAGTATCTAAAAACTCACAAAATATGCTTCATAATATAGAGAGAGAAAGAGAGAAAGCTTATGTTTCTGGTGTGATTTTTAATTCTAACTTAGCCCTCTATTTATAGGAAAATTTTGGTAGGTTTGACCTGCAACCTGATGGCTTTACCTGCTACTATTCCCACCCACCACATTTGAAATATAATTCAGCACATTTCTTCACCAACCACAAGTGGGGCCCACCAATTCTAGAATTTTCTACCAAAATGATAAACTCCGAAAATTCAACAATTTCTGAACCAGTCATCTCGTAAAATTCATAATAAATCATACGTTCATTTTTAACGGTTCAAAATTTGTGGGCATATACTCAACTTATATATGTATAACATATCCAAAAATTACCACGATCCAACGGTCGGATTAAAAATTATAACCCCCGCAAAATATCTCAAAAACCCTGATTTTTAATACCTCCATTCCGACAAAAATACGGATAAAAATCTCAACATTAACTCCTTCATTTTTTAACCACAAAAATATATCCCTCATTTATATCCACATAAAATAAATATTTTCTTATCATATGAATCAATAATTAATTATTCACAAATAATATTACAGAATCACATTTACGACAACCAGGCCGTTCCCAGGAAAGAGAGGGCTTTCCAATAAGGATTTCTCCTTACTGGCGCTCAATTAGATGACCAAACCTCTCCTTAGACAGAACTTTCTAGACATTGCCAATAATGTTATCTAATAATATTATTCAAATAATATGAATTATTGATCTGATAAAAGAAAATACTGTGCAGCAACAATTATTGAACAACAATAATATAAAATTTCAACGTAGCACTTATTGAATCAATAAAATAAAATATTGAACAGTAATTACTGTAACAATTATTGAGTAGTGCCTTCTTACGTAAGAATCAATAATTTCAAAAATACTATGCAATACCGTGTGCTACTGTGCAATAACGCGTATTACTGTATTTGAACCACCGGGTATTCCAACAGTGTTAACGGTAACAATTACGCCGTTATTTGTAAAAACTCAAATTTGTCATTTTCTTCACCCGACAGTTATTCTGTTATGGGGCCCACAAATTGCTGCGCCGTCGTACGAATATTCCCCGACAGAAAGAATATTTCACGACCAAACGAATATTCCCCGACAACAATGATTATTTTATAACCACTTGTGTATTTTGAAAAAAAATCATATATCACCCTTAACTTTAACATTTATCAATTTAACTATTTACTGCATAGTAATTATAAGAAAAATTGAATACTTTTATTTCATAAAATTCGGGGTCTTACAATCTCCCCTCCTTATGAAATTTCGTCCCCGAAATTTACGTACCTGGTATTTCAAAGAGTTGAGAATACCTTGCTTCTATTTCAGATTCTATCTCTCAGATCATCATGATTTCTCCATTGCTCATCTCCCATGATAACTTCGTTTGGGTTCCTCATTTGTTGGGAAGTCATGACAACCGCCATCCCTCGAACTACTCGACTTTGACTTGTCTGGAGTAGCATTTGGCGTCATCATTACCGTTGGAATATACCTTTCTATAGGATATATTCCTCCCTCAACTGCCTCTTCGTACTCCTCATTCATGATCTGAATCATCAATCTTCGATCCATATCGGATTCAGGTTGACCGCTATGTACAGGGTAATTCAAAACTCGATGTTGGGTTCTCCCAATTGCTTTCCAAAAAGAGAAATTCATATCATCTATTTTAGCCTTCTTAGATCGAACATCTCTTTCCACAATATCCACGTGTCGTGCGGCTTTTACCCATGCATCACTTATTCTCACTCGTTCAGTTTTTTCTTCTCTCAGCTCAGATTCTATTTTTATCATCTTATACTCTGCCAAAGAATGCTTCTGTTCAAGCATCACATATCGGGTAACACAAACTTGAATTGTTGCATCCTTTTGTTCCACGACCGCCTGTCGTTCTTCTGCCTGCTCTTCTAACTCATGAATACGATTTTGAAATTCTACATTTTGATCATATAATACCTCTAATAAACTCTCCTCTGGTACTTCTTCTTCCTCTTATTCCTCAGTCTCAGCTGTTACCTCTGCGACTATCTCGGGTGTAACTATCAATTCTTCACTCACCACATGGATATCTCTAATTCCTTCTTCGTCTGACATCACATTATCACGGTTAGTGATTAGAGGTATCCCCACAGTCTCATTCACTCCATTATTAGCATTCTCAGCTGCCATTCTCAAATACTGCCATAAAACAAGGGTTAATTAAATAAATTAACATATCACATAATATCCCAATATTATGACTGACCAACAAATAAGCTTAGGTAGGACACACTAGCGAAGGATTTACTCATCTCTCCCCTCCTAGTTGTATTCCCCGATCTCCGCCAGAGATCATATCCCTAAGCTCTGATACCACCTGTGACAACCCCAAAATAGGTTCATTCCATCCAACCTATTCTGAGTCGCCAAATACATGGTACAGAAAATAACTACAACTTTATTACAACAATTGTCGTGCAAAATACAACAACACATATGCTGTGAGTTTGGATACAAATATATACCAAATGTGACTCATGTTCCAACCGTGGACATCACCTCACAATAACACCTTACATAAAGGTATAGTCAAAAACTGTTTTAGAAATTAGAATCTTTGGGAAGTGCTCAAGAAAACCTTCGTACATGGGAGGCCACGCATCTAGGTTATGATAGATATCATATGGCCACAGAATTATCCTTGGTTGACCCAATAGACCCCAAAGAAAAACGAGAAGATTACTATCATATTCTTCCCAATGGTGAGTCTTCTCTTGACTTATCATTATCTCCACTGTCTCTAATTGAGAATTATACTTCAAACAAACACCAAGATTATATAGGTAGTGCCCATAGATATACTCAACAAGTGGATGAGCACAACCCTGTCTTATGATGACACGAGGTTGTATGTCATTAGACATCTTGTATGATAGTGACAAAACACCCTTCCAACGTTGGGTTCGCCTCACCCTATTTTCTTCACCAAATATAACTACTAAATGATGACCACCGTTCTATTCCCTTGTTACCCCCGCTCGACCCAGCTACACTCTTATTACCTGAAAGGAATTGTGAAGCAAAAGGGTGAGCACAACTAGCTCAGTAAAGAATGTCATGACTAAAGATAATTCAATTATCAATAGCCTTCATCAACAATAAATCAGAGATTTAGAACATATGGTAAATGATAAAAATTTCAACCATAGTTGCAGCGGAACGAGCAATCCATTAGAAGAGTCAAATAGACTATAAAGTCTATTATCTTCTCCATGTTAAAAATCTACCAACAATGTTTTATCCCTGTAACATCAATCAACAATTCTGGTCTACAATCATATGAATAACTCATAATCATAACTGTAGTTCTAAATTCCTCTTCTCATCCAGGACGAAGATAATTTTTATCACCTATCTTTACCTGAAACATCAAAGATCATGGTTACACCAAATCACATTTCCTGTTCATAATCATACTAATAACTTCATCTTTGCACTACGGCCAAAGATATTCATTTGTATCACCAGTTGGTCATGTTCATCTCAATATCTGTTCATCTTTGCACTACTGGCCAAAGATATTCAACAACATGTCATCTTTGCACTACGGGCCAAAGATATTCATCAATAATTCATCTTTTCACTACAGGCCAAAGATATTCATCAATATTTCATCTTTGCACTACAGGCCAAAGATATTCCTCAACAGTTCATATTTGTACTACGGCCAAATATATTCATCAACAGTTCATATTTACACTACAGGCCAAATATATTAATATCTCAATGAAATATATAATCATTTCAGAATTTATATAAACAATAATTATAACCATGTTGATCAATTCACCTTTGCACTTAAGCTAAAGATATTCACTTATAAATTCAATGGTCATGATCATACCAGTCAACAATTTAACTTTGCACTACTGGCCAAAGAGAACCCATAGTCATGATCATACCAGAAATTTACCCATCTTTACACTCAAGTCAAAGAGAAATATCATCATTAGGGTTATAAAAATGTTATATATAATAGTAAAATTAATATAATCAAAACATCTAGATTTAATCTCAAGAGTAATATTCATAACTCAACTATAATTTGGTTAGAAAAAGAAATCAATTTTGTCATGAATAGTAACTCGTGAATAGTAACTCGTGAATAGTAACTCATGAATAGTAACTCATGAATAGTAATCTCGACACAAAAAGGTAGAAATTCCACAATAAAATCCATACCAGTATTTCGGTATAATGATATTGAAAGAATAATATTTCTTAAGCTTATAAACAATTTATTTAAATTGTTTACACTTTACTAAATAATGCATTTAATCATTCTAAAATATCAAACTCATAAGATTTTATCACCAATAATCAAAACCCTCATCAAAAATCTGCATATACCTCATATAGGATTCTCAAGCCATAAAATCCTATTTTCCAATTTTCTTACTTCACATAACATATTTAATTCATTTACTCATAACTAGTCCATTTTCATAAAAAATACCAAATCAATTCCAAAAATATTTCTTTTCTGGGATTTAGCATAATATAGTCCCATATTGAACATAAATTTTTCTCAGAATTTTTAAAACTCATTTACTATTTTTCATATGGCCAAAACCACCGAATATTTAGACATTTATCAAAAATTATACTTTTGTCCAAAAATTCTGAAATTTACAGAGTATACTTGTATCATACACATGTACTCCCAATAAAAATTTCATCAATTTTGGAGTTAACCACAAGGAATTATAAGCGGTTACTTTTAAAATAGTCTTTTCCCGTAAAATTCATAACTCTTAATCTATACATCCAAAAATCACCATTTTTGGACACAATCAATAAAACTCATCAAAATATCATTTCAAATTTTTCCATAATTTTTGAAGATCAGAAAAATTACGAAACTGAAAATCATAACAACCCTTAAAATCCATTACTATCCCTTACCTCAAAAGAGCAGTACTTCTGACTGGATATCAGATATGACGCTGAAGGAAATTTGCACTAATGAATAGCAACTCACCAAGTATCTAAAAACTCACAAAATATGCTTCATAATATAGAGAGAGAAAGAGAGAAAGCTTATGTTTCTGGTGTGATTTTTAATTCTAACTTAGCCCTCTATTTATAGGAAAATTTTGGTAGGTTTGACCTGCAACCTGATGGCTTTACCTGCTACTATTCCCACCCACCACATTTGAAATATAATTCAGCACATTTCTTCACCAACCACAAGTGGGGCCCACCAATTCTAGAATTTTCTACCAAAATGATAAACTCCGAAAATTCAACAATTTCTGAACCAGTCATCTCGTAAAATTCATAATAAATCATACGTTCATTTTTAACGGTTCAAAATTTGTGGGCATATACTCAACTTATATATGTATAACATATCCAAAAATTACCACGATCCAACGGTCGGATTAAAAATTATAACCCCCGCAAAATATCTCAAAAACCCTGATTTTTAATACCTCCATTCCGACAAAAATACGGATAAAAATCTCAACATTAACTCCTTCATTTTTTAACCACAAAAATATATCCCTCATTTATATCCACATAAAATAAATATTTTCTTATCATATGAATCAATAATTAATTATTCACAAATAATATTACAGAATCACATTTACGACAATCAGGCCGTTCCCAGGAAAGAGAGGGCTTTCCAATAAGGATTTCTCCTTACTGGCGCTCAATTAGATGACCAAACCTCTCCTTAGACAGAACTTTCTAGACATTGCCAATAATGTTATCTAATAATATTATTCAAATAATATGAATTATTGATCTGATAAAAGAAAATACTGTGCAGCAACAATTATTGAACAACAATAATATAAAATTTCAACGTAGCACTTATTGAATCAATAAAATAAAATATTGAACAGTAATTACTGTAACAATTATTGAGTAGTGCCTTCTTACGTAAGAATCAATAATTTCAAAAATACTATGCAATACCGTGTGCTACTGTGCAATAACGCGTATTACTGTATTTGAACCACCGGGTATTCCAACAGTGTTAACGGTAACAATTACGCCGTTATTTGTAAAAACTCAAATTTGTCATTTTCTTCACCCGACAGTTATTCTGTTATGGGGCCCACAAATTGCTGCGCCGTCGTACGAATATTCCCCGACAGAAAGAATATTTCACGACCAAACGAATATTCCCCGACAACAATGATTATTTTATAACCACTTGTGTATTTTGAAAAAAAATCATATATCACCCTTAACTTTAACATTTATCAATTTAACTATTTACTGCATAGTAATTATAAGAAAAATTGAATACTTTTATTTCATAAAATTCGGGGTCTTACAATCTCCCCTCCTTATGAAATTTCGTCCCCGAAATTTACGTACCTGGTATTTCAAAGAGTTGAGAATACCTTGCTTCTATTTCAGATTCTATCTCTCAGATCATCATGATTTCTCCATTGCTCATCTCCCATGATAACTTCGTTTGGGTTCCTCATTTGTTGGGAAGTCATGACAACCGCCATCCCTCGAACTACTCGACTTTGACTTGTCTGGAGTAGCATTTGGCGTCATCATTACCGTTGGAATATACCTTTCTATAGGACATATTCCTCCCTCAACTGCCTCTTCGTACTCCTCATTCATGATCTGAATCATCAATCTTCGATCCATATCGGATTCAGGTTGACCGCTATGTACAGGGTAATTCAAAACTCGATGTTGGGTTCTCCCAATTGCTTTCCAAAAAGAGAAATTCATATCATCTATTTTAGCCTTCTTAGATCGAACATCTCTTTCCACAATATCCACGTGTCGTGCGGCTTTTACCCATGCATCACTTATTCTCACTCGTTCAGTTTTTTCTTCTCTCAGCTCAGATTCTATTTTTATCATCTTATACTCTGCCAAAGAATGCTTCTGTTCAAGCATCACATATCGGGTAACACAAGCTTGAATTGTTGCATCCTTTTGTTCCACGACCGCTTGTCGTTCTTCTGCCTGCTCTTCTAACTCATGAATACTATTTTGAAATTCTACATTTTGATCATATAATACCTCTAATAAACTCTCCTCTGGTACTTCTTCTTCCTCTTCTTCCTCAGTCTCAGCTGTTACCTCTGCGACTATCTCGGGTGTAACTATCAATTCTTCACTCACCACATGGATATCTCTAATTCCTTCTTCGTCTGACATCACATTATCACGGTTAGTGATTAGAGGTATCCCCACAGTCTCATTCACTCCATTATTAGCATTCTCAGCTGCCATTCTCAAACACTGCCATAAAACAAGGGTTAATTAAACAAATTAACATATCACATAATATCCCAATATTATGACTGACCAACAAATAAGCTTAGGTAGGACACACTAGCGAAGAATTTACTCATCTCTCCCCTCCTAGTTGTATTCCCCGATCTCCGCCAGAGATCATATCCCTAAGCTCTGATACCACCTGTGACAACCCCAAAATAGGTTCATTCCATCCAACCTATTCTGAGTCGCCAAATACATGGTACAGAAAACAACTACAACTTTATTACAACAATTGTCGTGCAAAATACAACAACACATATGCTGTGAGTTTGGATACAAATATATACCAAATGTGACTCATGTTCCAACTGTGGACATCACCTCACAATAACACCTTACATAAAGGTATAGTCAAATACTGTTTTAGAAATTAGAATCTTTGGGAAGTGCTCAAGAAAACCTTCGTACATGGGAGGCCACGCATCTAGGTTATGATAGATATCATATGGCCACAGAATTATCCTTGGTTGACCCAATAGACCCCAAAGAAAAACGAGAAGATTACTATCATATTCTTCCCAATGGTGAGTCTTCTCTTGACTTATCATTATCTCCACTGTCTCTAATTGAGAATTATACTTCAAACAAACACCAAGATTATATAGGTAGTGCCCATAGATATACTCAGCAAGTGGATGAGCACAACCCTGTCTTATGATGACACGAGGTTGTATGTCATTAGACATCTTGTATGATAGTGACAAAACACCCTTCCAACGTTGGGTTCGCCTCACCCTATTTTCTTCACCAAATATAACTACTAAATGATGACCACCGTTCTATTCTCTTGTTACCCCCGCTCGACCCAGCTACACTCTTATTACCTGAAAGGAATTGTGAAGCAAAAGGGTGAGCACAACTAGCTCAGTAAAGAATGTCATGACTAAAGATAATTCAATTATCAATAGCCTTCATCAACAATAAATCAGAGATTTAGAACATATGGTAAATGATAAAAATTTCAACCATAGTTATAGCGGAACGAGCAATCCATTAGAAGAGTCAAATAGACTATAAAGTCTATTATCTTCTCCATGTTAAAAATCCACCAACAATGTTTTATCCCTGTAACATCAATCAACAATTCTAGTCCACAATCATATGAATAACTCATAATCATAACTGTAGTTCTAAATTCCTCTTCTCATCCAGGACGAAGATAATTTTCATCACCTATCTTTACCTGAAACATCAAAGATCATGGCTACACCAAATCACATTTCCTGTTCATAATCATACTAATAACTTCATCTTTGCACTACGGCCAAAGATATTCATTTGTATCACCAGTTGGTCATGTTCATCTCAATATCTGTTCATCTTTGCACTACTGGCCAAAGATATTCAACAACATGTCATCTTTGCACTACGGGCCAAAGATATTCATCAATAATTCATCTTTGCACTACAGGCCAAAGATATTCATCAATATTTCATCTTTGCACTACAGGCCAAAGATATTCCTCAACAGTTCATATTTGTACTACGGCCAAATATATTCATCAACAGTTCATATTTACACTACAGGCCAAATATATTAATATCTCAACGAAATATATAATCATTTCAGAATTTATATAAACAATAATTATAACCATGTTGATCAATTCACCTTTGCACTTAAGCTAAAGATATTCACTTATAAATTCAATGGTCATGATCATACCAGTCAACAATTTAACTTTGCACTACTGGCCAAAGAGAACCCATAGTCATGATCATACCAGAAATTTACCCATCTTTACACTCAAGTCAAAGAGAAATATCATCATTAGGGTTATAAAAATGTTATATATAATAGTAAAATTAATATAATCAAAACATCTAGATTTAATCTCAAGAGTAATATTCATAACTCAACTATAATTTGGTTAGAAAAAGAAATCAATTTTGTCATGAATAATAACTCGTGAATAGTAACTCGTGAATAGTAACTCATGAATAGTAACTCATGAATAGTAATCTCGACACAAAAAGATAGAAATTCCACAATAAAATCCATACCAGTATTTCGGTATAATGATATTGAAAGAATAATATTTCTTAAGCTTATAAACAATTTATTTAAATTGTTTACACTTTACTAAATAATGCATTTAATCATTCTAAAATATCAAACTCATAAGATTTTATCACCAATAATCAAAACCCTCATCAAAAATCTGCATATACCTCATATAGGATTCTCAAGCCATAAAATCCTATTTTCCAATTTTTTTACTTCACATAACATATTTAATTCATTTACTCATAACTAGTCTATTTTCATGAAAAATACCAAATCAGTTCTAAAAATATTTCTTTTCTGGGATTTAGCATAATATAGTCCCATATTGAACATAATTTTTTCTCAGAATTTTTAAAACTCATTTACTATTTTTCATATGGCCAAAACCACCGAATATTTAGACATTTATCAAAAATTATACTTTTGTCCAAAAATTCTGAAATTTACAGAGTATACTTGTATCATACACATGTACTCCCAATAAAAATTTCATCAATTTTGGAGTTAACCACAAGGAATTATAAGCGGTTACTTTTAAAATAATCTTTTCCCGTAAAATTCATAACTCTTAATCTATACATCCAAAAATCACCATTTTTGGACACAATCAATAAAACTCATCAAAATATCATTTCAAATTTTTCCATAATTTTTGAAGATCAGAAAAATTACGAAACTGAAAATCATAACAACCCTTAAAATCCATTACTATCCCTTACCTCAAAAGAGCTGTACTTCTGACTGGATATCAGATATGATGCTGAAGGAAATTTGCACTAATGAATAGCAACTCACCAAGTATCTAAAAACTCACAAAATATGCTTCATAATATAGAGAGAGAAAGAGAGAAAGCTTATGTTTCTGGTGTGATTTTTAATTCTAACTTAGCCCTCTATTTATAGGAAAATTTTGGTAGGTTTGACCTGCAACCTGATGGCTTTACCTGCTACTATTCCCACCCACCACATTTGAAATATAATTCAGCACATTTCTTCACCAACCACAAGTGGGGCCCACCAATTCTAGAATTTTCTACCAAAATGATAAACTCCGAAAATTCAACAATTTCTGAACCAGTCATCTCGTAAAATTCATAATAAATCATACGTTCATTTTTAACGGTTCAAAATTTGTGGGCATATACTCAACTTATATATGTATAACATATCCAAAAATTACCACGATCCAACGGTCGGATTAAAAATTATAACCCCCGTAAAATATCTCAATAACCCTGATTTTTAATACCTCCATTCCGACAAAAATACGGATAAAAATCTCAACATTAACTCCTTCATTTTTTAACCACAAAAATATATCCCTCATTTATATCCACATAAAATAAATATTTTCTTATCATATGAATCAATAATTAATTATTCACAAATAATATTACAGAATCACATTTACGACAACCAGGCCGTTCCCAGGAAAGAGAGGGCTTTCCAATAAGGATTTCTCCTTACTGGCGCTCAATTAGATGACCAAACCTCTCCTTAGACAGAACTTTCTAGACATTGCCAATAATGTTATCTAATAATATTATTCAAATAATATGAATTATTGATCTGATAAAAGAAAATACTGTGCAGCAACAATTATTGAACAACAATAATATAAAATTTCAACGTAGCAATTATTGAATCAATAAAATAAAATATTGAACAATAATTACTGTAATAATTATTGAGTAGTGCCTTCTTACGTAAGAATCAATAATTTCAAAAATACTATGCAATACCGTGTGCTACTGTGCAATAACGCGTATTACTGTATTTTAACCACCGGGTATTCCAACAGTGTTAACGGTAACAATTATGCCGTTATTTGTAAAAACTCAAATTTGTCGTTTTCTTCACCCGACAGTTATTCTGTTATGGGGCCCACAAATAGCTGCGCCGTCATACGAATATTCCCCGACAGAAATAATATTCCACGACCAAACGAATATTCCCCGACAACAATGATTATTTTATAACCACTTGTGTATTTTGAAAAAAAATCATATATCACCCTTAACTTTAACATTTATCAATTTAACCATTTACTGCATAGTAATTATAAGAAAAATTGAATATTTTTATTTCATAAAATTCGGGTTCTTACAGTGCTACTTAAGTACTTTAAGATGTTTTTCACTGTCTTACAGTGATCTTCTCCAGAATATGACCGAGCAACATCAGGTCTCGTATATTTCATTATATACATGATTGTCACTCATGCGATCTCTCTTTTATGAGTCTATGGGGACTATTAAGAGAAATACACTCCATGACTCATCAATATGAGACAACTCTTAGAGTTTGACATGTTAAACGACTTTAGCATCAAATGAATATACGTTCCTTGGGTTAAGTCGAGCATCCTCTTGAATCTATCTATATAGATTTGTATTCCCAATTAAGATACTCTTCCCAAATCATTCATGGAGGATATGTTTAGACAACTTTATCTCTACTTATTCTAGCATTGGCGTGTCATTCCATATCCGTAGTATATCAACATATAATACTAGGAATATCACGATGCTCCCACTGACCCTTTTGTACACACTAGGTTCGTTCTTGTTTTTGATAAAATCAAACTCCTTTGATTGTTTCATCAGAATGAATGTTCCATTTATGAGAAGCTTACTTCAATCTATTTCTCTGAGTGTCTACAACTCTTACCTCATTGTATTTAACTGGATCATCATCATCTATGATGTGTACCTCATCATCATCATTTATGATGAATCCATACCTCCTAGGTATCTTTGGTACTATTCAAGATTTTATGGTTCAGTTGTGTTACAATAAGTCTATCTACAAGTTCCTCTTATTTGACTTATAGTGTTTTGTGGTCCTTGAACTCTTCAAGATGTATTATCCTCCCACTAGCCCCTTCAATGATAAACACCTTTATCTTAGAATGCAGCGTGTTTCGCAACAAACACCTTTTGCTAAGTAGGATTATAGAACATATACCCTAAACTTACTTTAGGATATCCCACAAATATACACTTGTCAAATCTTGTCCCAAGCTTATCATTTGAAACCTTTTCACATAAGCTGGACAACCCTTATCTTAACATACTTAAGATTAGGAATCCTCCATGTCTATAACTCTTACAGAGTCTTGGGGCCGGATTTTGGGATTACCTTTTTCGTAGATATGCAGCCATTTCTAGGACATTATCTTAGAAGGATACTGAAATGTCAGTAAAATCATTATGGACCGCACAATGTCCAACAAGGTACGATTT
This sequence comes from Panax notoginseng, assembly GCA_016801055.1. Taxonomy (NCBI): domain Eukaryota; kingdom Viridiplantae; phylum Streptophyta; class Magnoliopsida; order Apiales; family Araliaceae; genus Panax; species Panax notoginseng. The sequence goes on from CM029023.1 coordinate 43,636,001, forward strand.
TTCCTTTCTGATACATCAATCAATTATTACATATCAGGAGACGTCCATTGTGAGAAAATCATTTGAGATGATTTAGAAACTCATTGCACAAGTATTCCTTCCTTGATCTAATCAAAGAATCCTAATACTTTGCCAATTTGTTTCACTTCTGAATTATTTGAACCTTTCAAATAATTCACACTTGTATTTCAGCAAATACACACATTCAACTCTTTGAATGATCATATACTTTTCTTAAACTAATTTATTCAATATGCAAAATTATTTTCACGTAAGTTAAGTATACAAAATTCATTAAGTAATATTCCAGTTCTATACAAAACATTATTATTATAAATAGAAAAAAATTGTTCTTAAATATAATACCAAAGATTTCATTGTCTAACAACAAAATGAAAATAATATTTCTAACGAGAACTGGAATACAATAACATCTTATTAACTTAATAGACTTGCCAGTAGGCAATGCTAAACAATAAGTTCCTATAGCTAATGTAGCAAAGGATATATATATATATATATATATATATATATATATATATATATATATCTTTTGCTTCATTTACCACATATAGAATTACTTATCTTTGTTTAGCTTTCTACTTTTGCTTGGTCTCTTCACAAATTTATATTTATGATAACCAAAGTCGGTATCCAATACCCAAGTAGAACCTTGACTTAAAGAAAAATATATTTTAAATCATGAACAAAATTGTATTTGTAACCGAAACTGTGACACCCCCAAATCTGGGTACTTCGATTCCACGGGATTTGGTGTTCACTGTACAAGCATCATCTATCTATCTACCCATAAATAATATCAAACCATACAATAGATAGAAATCATAATAAAATCTCTTCCCTTAAGGGTTACATCAACTGATTCATAAATAAATCTCAGGTTACTCTAACCTTAAAACATCTGTGCGGAATTCTAAACAAATAAGTCTTAAACATCATCATAAGTCTTAAACATAAATACATCATCAATTAAAATAACAAGTCTTCATCACTTGCTAACTTTGCCCTTGCCCTTACTGGTGGAGGGTTCATCACTTCTTTCGTTCTTAACTGCAATGTTATTATTAAGCAAGAGTGAGCACAAATGCCCACAAGTATAAAAATGAAATAACAGTATAATAATATGCGAATAATCAAAGACATTTGAATAAAGCTCAACTTTTGAATCAAGAATAAATAACATGAATTAAAAGAATACTGAGGGTCGTAAGACCTTGAATTATGTCCTAGGTTAACAAGGTTTATACTTGAAACCTTTAACAGTCATAAGACTATGGACCTCCTTCTCGTACTTAGGGGGATCAGCCCTTAGTACCATACTGTGCACAATATCTTAACGCTAAAGCGTAATTAATCCCCTATACAGGGTTGTTCATCTCAGTTTGACATTCGAGTCCGCACCAAAGGAAGTTTGGTTTGGACAAATACATCAAGGGTTCTGAAATTTAGAACGTTCATCAACTATGGACTAGTTGAATCAATAAGGTTCACTAGTCTAATAAGGTTCAACAATAACGATATTCAATTTGAATAATAATCTCAAACGTATACAATAGAACAATTATTGTATAACTGAATCATGCTTTGACAATATAAATAATCTGTAATATCATACTTGAACTTGAATAATAGAGATGATAACTTATTCAAGGTAATTAATAATCTTGAAAGATATTAAAAAGTAGGGTTAAGAAACTTGCCTTGCTTATAGATTACACTTTAACTAACTCGTTCTTTGAATTAAAAATCCTACATACCATTCACATACACAATACCAGTTAATTATAACTTAACTAATCATTATAAACTCTTTCTCTTTGACTACTTTAATTATTCGACTAAACTTAGTCAAATTTTCACTTTGTCACATCATTTGTACTTCGTGAATTACCAAACTAATTATGTAATTTAATAATTCAAATCACATGTAATTATGTTATTTACATGTTAAACATCTATTTTAATATCACATTATACCTATAACATGTTTACATGTTCATTACATTAATCCACTAACACATTGTTAGACTTAAACATTTTTAAAAATACATTTATGAATTTTCTGGGGAGTGGCGCTGCGGCGCCACTAATGAACTAAGGATTCGCGCTGCGGCGCCGTGGCGCTGTGGCCGGGCCCTTGGCGCTGTGGCGTTGTGGCGCCGTGGCTCGAGTCATGGCGCTACGACACGGTGGCGCTGCGGCGCGGGAAATGAACTGGTAGCCGGCGCTACGGCGCGGCTTACCAGACACAGAAATGGCTGTTCGCGAAAAATCGCAGAACATGCCAATTTCTCCCAATTTCTTATTTTCTACTCAAAATTAGACATACCCACAAGTTATAGTTCATGTATATGCATAATACAACATCTATAAAGTGATTTTAACCCATTAAAATATATAATCACAGATTTAAATCAGGTAAAATTGGACTGTTCTTGATGTTCTTGAAGTTTTTGAACAAAACACATAATTTAGCCGTACGGATTCGTTATAACACCGAATCCGTTCATTTAAGGCTTGATCTCTTCGCATTAACATGCTCAATAATATAAGGGTGTAAAATTTAGGGATAATATATAATCAATACATCAATTATCACATATATGGCCATATGACCATATCACGTACTCTGTTTATTTTGAAATAACATATGTACGACATGTTTTCACAATTTGATGTTATGGTTTGTGAAATATATATAATTAAACATGATTTGATACAACATAACACATATATAAACTTAAAATCATATCATATTCCAATCTACAAGGATTTACAGAAAACTGTGAAGCCATTTTATGAAAACTAAAAAGACGTAACTTTGAAATAGGAATTGGGTTTGGAGAAATTACCCAGAGTAATTTAGAAGAGGTGATCAATGATGATCCTTTCACAATAATTGATTAGTACGCACTCACAAATTCTAACTTTTCTCTCTGAATTTCTTTCTATGATGCTTCCTAGACTTAGGCAATTATGAAGAAGAAATAAAAGAATACGTAACTAAATAATAAACAACTGACGCGTTGGTGGTCAGTTACCCAGTCATGGGTTAACTGACCCTAACCTCTCTTAGTGCCATGTTTGGCTAGCAACTAAGTTAAAACTCTTTATTTTAATAACACCTTTACAATATAGTTTAATTAATGTCACACTCTTATAAGATAAATCTAATATTTTATTTAACTTACTGTAAATAAAATATAATAATTTCTCATAAATTCACGTAGTCACAATATTAATTATTTCTTTAAATAATAATAATAATAATTTATTAAATCTCTAATTAATAATTACATTAATTAAATAACATCAAGCTTAATTAAATATTTCATTTAATTCAATAAGCTCACACAATCACATACTCGAATAATAAAAATTCTCTATATTAATTTAATAAATGCAACACATATAATTAAATTAATCTACCATAATTACATCAATTAATTATTAAATCTAATAAGTAAATCCTTGAAAAATATTTATTTAATTCAATAAATATTTAAAATTAATTTATAAAATTCTCGTTCGTCACATCTTTCCCCCCTTAAAAGGATTCTGTCCCCAGAATCACGACTCAATAATTTCGACCCGTTACATTCTCACCCCTTACAAAGATTCTGTCCCCAGAATCGCATACACATAATTAAGTAAATAAATGAGGGTAATTCTTCATCATATTCTCTTCGAGTTCCCACGTAGCTTCTTCAGCGTTGTGGTTCCTCCAAATTACCTTAACAGAAGGTATAACTTTATTTCTCAGAACTTGTTCTTTTCGGTCGACAATTTGGACAGGAATTTCTTCATAAGATAAGTCTTTCTCAAAATGCAGGGGTTCGTATTCAATTACATGCTTGTAATCAGGTTTGTAAGGTCGTAACACAGAAACATGAAAGACGTTGTGGATATTCTCGAGTGCTGGAGGTAAGGCTACCTCGTACGCAACTTCTCCAATTCTTTGCAGTACCTCAAAGGGTCCAATAAATCTTGGGCTCAATTTTCTTTTCTTTCCGAACCTGATCTTTCCCTTCTAGGGAGAGACCTTCAAGAAAACATAACTACCTGGTTCAAACTCGATATTTTTACGATGTGGATCAGCGTATTTCTTCTGTCGATCTTGAGCTGCTACCAGTCGTGCTCGGATCACTTTGACTATTTCTACCGTCTGCTGTACCAATTCTGGCCCTAGCAATTGTCTTTCACCAACTTCATCCCAATAAAGCGGAGTTCTGCACTTTCTACCGTATAACGCTTCGTAAGGCAGCATACCAATACTAGCGTGGTAACTGTTGTTGTAGCCGTACTCTACCAACGGTAGGTGATCATCCCAATTTCCTTTGAAGTCCATTACACAGGCTCGTAACATATCTTCCAGTGTTTGAATCGTTCGTTCGCTCTGTCCGTCTGTTTGAGGGTGGTAAGCTGTACTCATTCGCAGTTGTGTACCCATGCATTCCTGAAGACATTTCCAGAAATTTGATGTGAAGCGTGGATCCCTATCGGAAACAATAGACAACGGCACTCCGTGCCTCGAAATAATCTCTTTCACATATAATCTTGCCAACTGATCTCAGTTAAATCTGATTTTGATAGGAAGGAAGTGCGCGGATTTTGTCAGTCGGTCAACGATAACCCATACTGCGTCGTAGCCTTTCTGAGTCGTCGGAAGGCCAACCACGAAGTCCATCGTAATATGTTCCCATTTCCATTCTGGGATCTCCAACGGTTGTAGCAATCCACTCGGTCTCTGATGTTCTGCTTTAACTTTCTAACATGTCAGGCATTTGGCAACACATTCTGCAACATCACGTTTCAAATTCGGCCACCAGAAATGTTGTCGAAGATCTTGGTACATTTTTGTACTACCAGGGTGAATCGAATATCTTGAATTATGAGCCTCACTCAAAATTTCTTCCTTAATTTCTTGTACTGGCGGAACCCAAATTCTGCTTTCAAATCTCAATATTCCTTCCTTATCCATCTGAAATCTTGGTTCGGTTCCTTCAGATATCTTCGATGTTACCTTTTTGCATTCATCATCCTGAAGCTGAGCCTCCTTCACTCTATCTAGTAGAGTTGTACCAGATTGCATCTGAAATAGCTTCTCATCAATCTACATAGGATACTTCACTTCTAACTCCAGTTTCTCCATATCTGCAATTAGCTCCTGCTGAGCAGTCAACATCATCAATTTTTCACGACCCTTTCTACTTAAGGCGTCGGCAACCACATTAGCCTTACCCGGATGGTATAAAATCTCACAGTCATAATCCTTGATTAATTCCAACCATCTTCTTTGACGCATATTCAAATCTTTCTGTGTAAAAATATATTTCAGACTCTTGTGGTCCGTATATATTTCACACTTCTCTCCGTATAGATAGTGCCTCCAAATTTTCAAAGCAAAAACAACTGCAGCTAACTCCAAATCATGGGTTGGGTAACCCTTCTCGTAATCCTTCAACTACCGTGACGCATACGCAATGACTTTGCCGTTTTGCATCAGCACACAGCCAAGTCCTTTATGCGACGCATCGCTAAAAATAACAAAATTTCCTGTATCATCCGGAAGAGATAACACAGGCGCTGTACTCAACCTCTTCTTTAATTCTTGAAAACTCTCCTCACACTTCTCCGTCCAAACAAATTTCACAGCTTTTCGAGTTAAATTCGTTAACGGAGTTGCGATCTTAGAAAAATCTTGTATGAATCTTCTATAATATCCTGCTAATCCAAGAAAACTTCTTACTTCTGACGGCGTTCTCGGCTGATCCCAGTTAATCACAGCTTCTACTTTGGATGGATCTACCGAAATTCCATCTTTATCGATTATGTGACCAAGAAATTGTACTCTCTCGATCCAGAATTCGCATTTCAAAAACTTAGCATACAACTTCTCCCTTCTCAATACTTCCAATGTTAACCTCAAGTGTTCTTCATGTTCCTCTTTAGTTTTGGAATATACCAAAATGTCGTCTATAAATACCACCAAGAATTTGTCCAAAAACGGCTTGAATACACCATTCATTAGTCCCATAAATGCTGCAGGAGCATTCGTAAGACCAAACGACATTACTAAAAACTCATAATGACCATATCGCGTTCGGAACACTGTCTTCGGTACATCCTCTGGCCTCACCTTCAGTTGGTGATAACCACTCCTCAAGTCAATCTTGGAAAAGTATTTTGCTCCCTTCAATTGATCAAACAGATCATCGATCCTTGGTAATGGATATCTGTTCTTAATCGTGACCTTATTTAATTCTCTGTAGTCAATGCAGAGCCTCATCGATACGTCCTTCTTTTTCACGAACAACACCGGCGCTCCCCAAGGCGAAACGCTCGGTTGAATGTACTTTTTGTCCAACAATTCTTGTAGTTGTACCATTAATTCCTTCATCTCTACTGGCGCCATTCGGTATGGTGCCTTCGATATTGGAGCAGTTCCGGGCGCCAAATCAATCACAAAGTCTACTTCCCTATCTGGTGGAAGTCCTGGCAAATCGTCTGGAAATACATCGACGAAGTCTCTCACAATCGGTATCTCCTCTACCTTCAGGTTCTCTTTTCGACTGTCGACTATGTAAGCTAAATATCCTACACAGCCTTGTCTTAATAACTTCCTGGCCTGCAACATCGTCAGACAACTCGCTTGTCTAGGCGACTTGTTACCATAAAACACAACCTTTGACGGAGTCATAAGGTTAATACGCTTCTTTTGGCAGTCAATTACAGCCCCATAATTGGATAGCCAATCCATACCCAATATAACGTCGAATTCCCCCAATCGAATAGGGATAAGATCTACATTCATGATATTACCCTTAATATCCACCCTACACTTCTTAAACACGTACTTAACAGAGATTATTTCTCTATTCGCAATTTCTATGTTCATGGGGTAATCCAATTCATCCATAAGCAAATCTAAACTATTAGCAAAGTCTTCAGATATAAAGGAATAAGTAGCACCCGAATCAAACAAAACATAAGCATTAATTTCATTGATCGGAATGATACCTGACACCACCTCACGAGACTGGATTGCATCCTGCACCGTCATATTGAAAGTTCTAGCGGTTGGTCGGTTTGTTGCAGGTGGTCCGGTGATGGTTAAGGTATTTCCACTGCTATTTCCCCAGTTTTCTCCTTGTCCTGATCCTCCCGATCCCTTCTTGGGACAGTCTCTTGCTAAATGATCTTTCGAACCACAGTTGAAACAAGCACCCTTCTTTGGGTTTGGACAATTTGGTGCTATGTGGCCTTCCTGACCACAATTGTAGCACACTCTCTTTCCCTTCAAACAAACTCCTAGATGTGCCTTGCCGCAAGTCGGACATGCTTCTATCTTCTTTTTCTGCCCTCCGTGTTGACTTCCAGTTGTCGAGTTATCCGTCCACTTCCTCTTCTGATTATTATTATTCCCAGTATTACTTCCACCAGTCTTGTTATTACCTTCATTCTCACTCTTTTTCTTTTTCTGTTCTTGGTTGTACTTAGTCACTGCATCACTTCCTCCTTCCGCGAGAATGGCCTTTTCCAAAACTCCCGCAAACGTGTTAAGTTGAAACATTGATACCTTGCTGTATACCCAAGGCTTCAGTCCTTGTTCGAATCGTCTGGCTTTTCTCTCGTCAGTGTGTACTTGATACGGGGCAAACCTTGCCAACTCATCGAATTTATCCGCGTATTCAGGCACGCTCATGTTTCCCTGTTTTAGTTCCAGAAATTGCACCTCCATCAGATTCTGCGAACTAGCTGGGAAATACATTTCGAAAAACATCTCTTTGAATCTCTCCCACGTAATTACACCTTCACCTCCTCGCATTTTGTTTTCTGCCACCAGTAGCTAGCCTCAGACTTCAGCATAAATGTCGCAAAAACGGTCTTCTGATCTTCTCGAACCCTAGCAACGTCGAAAACCTTTTCCATTTCCATCACCCACGTTTGAGCCTCGATTGGGTTTCTGGAACCTTTGAACTCTGGCGGTCCCACCGCCTTGAAGTTCTTAAACGTTGTGCTAGGTGGAGCTTGCGGTTGGTTATTCATGACTCCAGTTAGTAAATTAACTAGCTGTTGAACTGGATTAACGTTGGCATTATTGTTATTATTGGTTGACTCTTCCTGAGTCGGTTGACGTTGTTGTCTTCTCCTTGGTGGCATTTTTCTGTTAAATAAACGTTTATTAGACTTTATTTATTTCTCTACATAGTTAAGACATTACTCAACAATTTAACATATCACTTAACACATCATCTCAAACAACTAGATATATTTTCATTCAAATAAAAAAAAATTTAACATTAAACTATAGCATACTGCTATTTACATCATCTATCCTGGGATAAAGAATCCACAGGATTTAAAACATTCAAATATTAACATATTCCTTAGTTCATAAACACATCAGAATTTACATAAAACTATATAAGTCTTTCACATAAATAAACAGATTCTATTCCTGTCTTCCAAGGTGCTCAATAGCCTTGCCACGCTCCTCATTCATGATACGAGACATCGTCTTGCGATCCAGCATATACGATGGAAGTCCTTCAAACTGGATGGGGTACCTTAACACTCGCTCTTGAACCTCATCCATCGCATGATTAAGGGTGGCATACGTGTCTTCAAGCTTTGCCTTCTTTGCACGACTATCATTTTCTGCACGATCAGCTCGATGTGATTCTCTTACCCCTCCTTCCTCTGCTATTTTCAGTCTTCCGGAGGTTTCCTTCAGTTTCTTCTTCAGCTTCTCTATCTCCTCGGTCTTATCTTCGGTTTGACCCTTCTCATGAACCAGATCCCACTCCACGTTTCCTAAACGTGTATGAAGGGTCACAATCTCTCTATCCTTCTCCTCTAAAGTAGACTGCTGAACAGTCGCTCGCTCAGTCAATTCCTGAACCTCATCTTGTAACTCCACGTTACGATCATATAGTGTGTCATACATCTCAGCATCAACAGTGTACTGTGGTAGCTCCTCTTCTTCTTCCTCCTCATCAAACTCCTCCTCAGGACCCTCCTCAAGATCAATCTCAGGTTCATGTTCCTGACCAACAACGGTGATCAATGGAGATGAAACCCTCTGAACTAACTGTTCCCTAACAACATGTATGTCTCGGGTCTCCTCCTCTGTCGGTACTATAGGTACACGAGTTCCTTCCTCTCCAGCTTGACTAGCTTCTCCAACGTTCGACATCCTGACAACAAAATTTTTAAGTTTTAGTTACTAAGTCGTACTATCTAACGCATACTTAACACATAAACACATAATGTATTTTATTATCTTCAATGAATTACCAAAAATTCATTTCTTAAGACTCGATAAGAGTTTTCCTTTACTATCTTCTTTCCATAAGGTTACTACCTAAGGTTGATCCCCCACCTAAGGTTCATAACCTACAGCTCTGATACCAACCTGTGACACCCCCAAATCTGGGTACTTCGATTCCACGGAATTTGGTGTTCACTGTACAAGCATCATCTATCTATCTACCCATAAATAATATCAAACCATACAATATATAGAAATCATAATAAAATCTCTTCCCTTAAGGGTTACATCAACTGATTCATAAATAAATCCCAGGTTACTCTAACCTTAAAACATCTGTGCGGAATTCTAAACAAATAAGTCTTAAACATCATCATAAGTCTTAAACATAAATACATCATCAATTAAAATAATAAATCTTCATCACTTGCTAACTTTGCCCTTGCCCTTACTAGTGGAGGGTTCATCACTTCTTTCATTCTTAACTGCAATGTTATTATTAAGCAAGAGTGAGCACAAATGCCCACAAGTATAAAAATGAAATAACAGTATAATAACATGCGAATAATCAAAGACATTTGAATAAATCTCAACTTTTGAATCAAGAATAAATAACATGAATCAAAAGAATACTGAGGGTCATAAGACCTTGAACTATGTCCTAGGTTAACAAGGTTTATACTTGAAACATTTAACAGTCATAAGACTATGGACCTCCTTCTCGTACTTAGGGGGATCAGCCCTTAGTACCATACTGTGCACAATATCTTAACGCTAAAGCGTAATTAATCCCCTATACAGGTTGTTCATCTCAGTTTGACATTCGAGTCCGCACCAAAGGAAGTTTGGTTTGGACAAATTCATCAAGGGTTCTGAAATTTAGAACGCTCATCAACTATGGACTAGTTGAATCAATAAGGTTCACTAGTCTAAAAAGGTTCAATAATAACGATATTCAATTTGAATAATAATCTCAAACGTATACAATAGAACAATTATTGTATAACTGAATCATGCTTTGACAATATAAATAATCTGTAATATCATACTTGAACTTGAATAATAGAGATGATAACTTATTCAAGGTAATTAATAATCTTGAAAGATATTAAAAAGTAGGGTTAAGAAACTTGCCTTGCTTATAGATTACACTTTAACTAACTCGTTCTTTGAATTAAAAATCCTACATACCATTCACATACACAATACCAGTTAATTATAACTTAACTAATCATTATAAACTCTTTCTCTTTGACTACTTTAATTATTCGACTAAACTTAGTCAAATTTTCACTTTGTCACATCATTTGTACTTCGTGAATTACCAAACTAATTATGTAATTTAATAATTCAAATCACATGTAATTATGTTATTTACATGTTAAACATCTATTTTAATATCACATTATACCTATAACATGTTTACATGTTCATTACATTAATCCACTAACACATTGTTAGACTTAAACATTTTTAAAAATATATTTCTGAATTTTCTGGGGAGTGGCGCTGCGGCGCCACTAATGAATTAAGGATTCGCGCTGCGGCGCCGTGGCGCTGTGGCCGGGCCCTTGGCGCTGCGGCGCTGTGGCACCGTGGCACCGTGGCTCGAGTCATGGCGCTACGACACGGTGGCACTGCGGCACGGGAAATGAACTGGTAGCCGGCGCTGCGGCGCGGCTTACCAGACACAGAAATGGCTGTTCGCGAAAAATCGCAGAACATGCCAATTTCTCCCAATTTCTTATTTTCTACTCAAAATTAGACATACCCACAAGTTATAGTTCATGTATATTCGTAATACAACATCTATAAAGTGATTTTAACCCATTAAAACATATAATCACATATTTAAATCATGTAAAATTGGACTGTTCTTGATGTTCTTGATGTTTTTGAACAAAACACATAATTTAGCCGTACGGATTCGTTATAACACCGAATCCGTTCGTTTAAGGCTTGATCTCTTCGCATTAACATGCTCAATAATATAAGGGTGTAAAATTTAGGGATAATATATAATCAATACATCAATTATCACATATATGGCCATATGGCCATATCACGTACTCTGTTTATTTTGAAATAACATATGTACGACATGTTTTCACAATTTGATGTTATGGTTTGTGAAATATATATAATTAAACATGATTTGATACAACATAACACATATATAAACTTAAAATCATATCATATTCCAATCTACAAGGATTTACAGAAAACTGTGAAGCCATTTTATGAAAACTAAAAAGACGTAACTTTGAAATAGGAATTGGGTTTGGAGAAATTACCCAGAGTAATTTAGAAGAGGTGATCAATGATGATCCTTTTACAATAATTGATAAGTACGCACTCACAAATTCTAACTTTTCTCTCTGAATTTCTTTCTATGATGCTTCCTAGACTTAGGCAATTATGAAGAAGAAATAAAAGAATACGTAACTAAATAATAAACAACTGACGCGTTGGTGGTCAGTTACCCAGTCATGGGTTAACTGACCCTAACCTCTCTTAGTGCCGTGTTTGGCTAGCAACTAAGTTAAAACTCTTTATTTTAATAACACCTTTACAATATAGTTTAATTAATGTCACACTCTTATAAGATAAATCTAATATTTTATTTAACTAACTTTAAATAAAATATAATAATTTCTCAT